>CM053329.1:42836160-42960775 GCA_028583605.1 Dastarcus helophoroides
AAGGTGAAGGAAGAGAAGCAAAGAAAGGCAAGAAACGTGAGAAAACGAAAAAACGGAAAAAAGGAAAAGAGGATAGGAAGACAAGAAAGGGAAGGAAAAAAAGAAGAGAAAGAAAAGAAAGAAGGGAAATAAGAAAAAAAGAGAAAGAAGGAACGGAGGGTAAGGATTAGAGGGAAGAAAAGAAACGAATTGAAGGAAAAAAGGAATATATGCGATGGAAGGAATAATAGAGGGATGGATATATGATTGGACTGAAGGAAGAAAGGAAGAGAAGAAAAGAAGAGAAATGAGAGAAAGAAACCAGGAAGATAAGAAAGGAAAGAAAGTAAGAAATAAAAGAATAAAGGTAAGGAAGGAAACGAAGGAAAGAAGCAGAAAAGGAAGGAAGGAAGGAAGGAAAGAAGGAAAGGAAAGAAATAAAGAAAAGAAGCAAACAAAGGGAAGAAAGGATAGGAATAATGAGAATGAAGGAAGAGAAGAAAAGGAAGGAAGAGAAGGAAGGAATGAAAAGAAGGAAGGAATGAAGGTAAAGAAGAAACTAAAGAGCAGAGAAGGAAGGAAGAAATAAAAGGGAAGGAAATGAAAGAAGGTAGGAAAGGAAAGAAGGCAAGATAAAAAGGAAGGAAGGAATGAGAGTAAGGAAGGAAGGAAGGAGAAAGGAAGGAAGGAAAAAGCAAAGAAGCAAAAAGGTAAAGGTAGGAAGGAAGGAAGAGAAGTAAGGTAAGAAAGAAATGGTGCCAAGGAGGAAAGGAAGGAAGATAAGAGAGGAAGGAAGGAAAGAAGGAAGTGTAGAAAGAAAAGAAAGGAGGAGAAGGAAGGGGGGAAGGTAAGAAAGAAAAGAAGGCAAGAAAGGAAGAAAAGAAGAAGGAGTAAGAAGGAAGAAATGGAAGGAAGAAAAAAAGTAGGAAGGGTAGGAAAGAAGAAAGGGAAGAAAGAAAGGAAAAAGAGAAATAAGGAAGGGAAGGAAAGAAAGAAAGGGAAAAAGCAAAGATGGAAAGAAGGGAAGGAAGGGAAAGAAGGAAGAGAAGGAAGGTAAGAAAGGAAGGATGCCAAGGAAGAAAGAAAGGAAGGTAAGAAAGGAAGGAAGGAAAGAAGGAAGTGTAGGAAGAAAGGGAAGGAAAAGAAGGAAGGCAGGGAAGGTAAGAAAGAAAAGAAGGCAAGAAAGAAAGAAAAGAAGGAGGAGTAAGAAGGAAGAAATGGAAGGAAGAAAAAAAGGAAGGAAGGAAAAGAGAAGGAAGGAAAAAAGAAGGAAGGGTAGGAAGGAAGGAAGGGTAGGAAGGAAGAAGGGAAAAAGAGAAATAAGGAAGTGAAAGAAGGAAAGAAAGGGAAGAAAGGAAGAGAAAAAAGATAAGAAAGAAAGGATGCTAAGGAAGGAAGAAAGGAAGGTAAGGAAAGAAGGAAGGAAAGAAGGAAGTGTAGGAAGAAAGGGAAGGAAAAGAAGGAAGGGAGGGAAGGTAAGAAAGAAAAGAAGGCAAGAAAGGAAGAAAAGAAGGAGGCGTAAGAAGGAAGAAATGGAAGGAAGAAAAGAAGGAAGGAAGGTAAAAAAGAAGGAAAGGTAGGAAGGAAAGAAGAGAAGGAAAAAAGGAAAAAGAGAAATAAGGAAAGGAAGGAAAGGAAAGAAGGGAGGATAAAAAGCAAAGATGGAAGAGACGGAAGGAAGGGACGGAAGGGAAAAAGAGAAGGAGGAGAAGGAAGGGAAGGAAGGAAAGAAAGGGAAGGAAGGGAAGGAAGGATGAGAAAAAGGGAATAGAAGAAAATGAAGGAAAAGAAAGAAGGAAATGAAGGTAAGAAAGGAAGGATGACAAGAAAGAAAGAAAGAAAGAAAGGGAAGAAAGAAAGGTAAGAAAGGAAGGAAAGAAGGAAGTGTAGAAAGAAAGGAAAGGAAGAGAAGGACGGGAGGGAAGGTAAGAAAAAAAGAAGGCAAGAAAGGAAGAAAAGAAGGAGGAGTAAGAAGGAAGAAATGGAAGAAAGAAAAGAAGGGGGGGACGGAAGAAAGGAAAAAGAGAAATAATGAAAGGAAAAAAAGAAAGGAACGGAAAGGAAAGAAGGGAAATAGCAAAAATGGAAGGAAGGGAAGGACGGAACGGTGGGAAGAAAGGAAGGGAAAGAAGGAAAGGAAGGGAAAGAAAGAAAAAAGGAAATAAACTGTAAAAAGAAAAGGAGCAGAAGAAAGGGAGGAGGGATGGGGAAAAGGGATTAGAAGTAAAGGAAGGAAATGAAGGTAAGGAAGGTAAAAAAGGAGGAATGACAAAGAAGAAATGCAGGAAACTAGGAAAAGAAGAAAAGGTAGGAAGAAAGGAAGAGAAGAAAGGTAAGAAAGAAAGAATGCCAAGAAAGGAAGGAAAGAAAGAAAGAAGTGTACGTAGAAAGGAAAGAAAGAGAAGAAAGGGAGGAAAGGTAATAAGGGAAACGAAGGGAAGGAAAGGAAGGAAAGGAAGGAAGGGAAAAAGCAAAGATGGAAACAAGGGAAAGAAAGAAGGAAGGGTGGGAAGAAAGAGAGGGAAAGAAGGAAAAAAGGGAAAAAAGCAAAAAGGAAAAAAACAGAAAAAAGAAAAGAAACGGAAGAAAGGGAAGGAAGGATGGGAAAAAAGAAATAGAAGGAAAGGAAGGAAGAGAAGAAAGAAATAAAGGCAAGAAAGGTAAGAACGAAAGGAAGGAAACTAAGGAAGGAAGCAAAGAAAGAAAGGTAGAAAGTAAGAAGGAAAGTAAGAAAGAAAGGATGCCAAGGAAGAGAGGAAGCAAGGTAAGGAAGGAAGGAAAGAAGGAAGTGTAGGAAGGAAGGGAAGGAAGAAGGGAAGGAAAGAAGGGAGGGAAGGAAGACAAGGTAAGAAAGAAAGGAAGACCAGAAAGGAAGGAAATAAGGAGGGGTAGGAAGAAAGAAATGGAAGAAAGGAAAGAAGGAAGAATGGAAGGATAGAAAGGAAAGAAGGAAAAGAAGAAAAGAACTGAAGAAGGGAGGAAAGGAATAAAAAAGAGAAATAGGGAAAGGAAGAAAGGGAACGGAAGGAAGGGAAGAAAGAAAGACAAGAAAGAAAGGAAATAAGAAGGGGAAGGAAGAAAGAAAAGAAGGGGAAGGAAGAAAGAAAAGAAGGAAGAAAGGAACGGTAGGAAGGAAGAAAAAGAAGAAATGAAGGGAAGAAGGGAGGAAAGGAAGGAAAAAAAATAAGGAAAGAAAGGAAAGGAAGGGTAGGAAGGGAAGAAAGAATATATGGTGGAATATAAGGAAGGTAAGAAAGAAAGGATGCCAAGTAAGAAAGGAAGGAAGGTAAGGAAGGAGGGAAGGATGGAAGAAGAGGAAAGAAAGGAAGGTAAGAAAGGAAGGCAAGGAAGGAGGGAGGGGTAGAAACAAAGAAATAAGGAAAGGAAAAAAAGGAAGGGAAGGAAGGTAAGAAAGGAAGGAAGGCAAGGAAGAAGGGAGGGGCAGAAATAAGGAAAGGAAGAAAAGGAAGGGAAGGTAGGGAAGGAAGGGAAGAAAGAATAAATGGTTATAAGGAAGGATGCCAAGTAAGAAAGAAAGGAAGGTAAGGAAGGAAGAAAGGAAGAAGAGGAAGGAAAGGAAGGTAAGAAAGGAAGGGAGGCAAGGAAGGAGAGAGGGGTAGGAACAAATAAATAAGGAAAGGAAGAAAAGGAAGGGAAGGAAGGTAAGAAAGGAAAGAAGGCAAGGAAGGAGGGAGGGGCAGGAACAAAGAAATAAGGAAAGGAAGAAAAGGAAGGGAAGGAAGGAAAGAAAGGATAAATGGTAGTAAGGAAGGTAAGAAAGGAAGGATGCCAAGTAAGAAAGGAAGGAAGGTAAGGAAGGAAGAAAGGAAGAAGAGGAAGGAAAGGTAGGAAGGAAAGGAAGGAAGGCAAGGAAGGAGGGAGGGGTAGGAACAAAGAAATAAGGAAAGGAAGAAAAGGAAGGGAAGGAAGGAAAGAAAGTAAGAAGGAAGGGTAGGAAGGAAGGAAGAAGAGATGAATGGATAGATGGATGTAGAGAGGAGAAAAACTAAAAAGTAAGAAAAGAAGAAAGGAAATGAAATAGGTAGACAGATGGAAGATCTAAAGTAATAAAAGAGATAGAAAAAAATATGGAAAGATTAGAATATAAAAATATTAGAAATTAAAAAAGTAAGAAGGTAGGAAAGTAGAACCGTAGGAAGTCAGAAGGTAGGAAAATTGGAAGATGAATTAAGAAATGAGACTGTGCGAAGACAGCAAGATATGAAAAACAGAGACACAGAAGGACAGAAATATAGAAAGACAGAAAAACTCAGACAGAAACAAAGATTCAAAGAAAGACAAAAATCAGAAAGGAAGACACATATACAGATCGAAAGAGAAACAGATAGACACATAGAAAGATATACAGATATACAGATGGAGAGATAGACCCATAAGCAGGTAGATATAAGAAAACTATAGATTTCGATTAACAAATAAACAGAAATTGAAATACAGAACTTGTCGCCTGACACAAACAACAAAGGTTGCTCTAACGCGTTTCGACAGCCAAGCTGTCATCTTCAGAGAGAAACTCCAAGGACCAGTCCGTTCCATCAAACAAACAAAAACAGAACTGCAAATAGATAGACAAATAGGCAGATAAACGGGAAGACAGAAAAGTAGAAAAAAAAGACAGAAAAACACAAAGAAAAGCCAAAGAAAGATCGGCAGAGAAAAGTCAGAGACAAATAAAAGACAGACAATCAGAGAGCAGAGATAAACTGAAGACTGAAAGACGGAAAGACAAAAAGACTGAAAAATAGAAAGACAGAAAGACAACAGACTAGTGAGCTTTAAATCCCAAAAATATATTACAGTTCAACTCGAATTACAACTGACATGAAAAGGTCCCCAAGGGGGCTGATATTCTTTGGAGCCCAACGAAATAACAGCGGGAACATCGAAATATTTCACGGGCGAGTCTCCGCCAAAGAAGCTTATTTAAAGAATTCACTTGTAAGCCGAAGTGTTCTTTTATTTCTGGTAATTAAAGGGGCACGAAGATAAATTCCACAAAACGAAAAAATGCGCCCGGCAACTAGTTAATCGGGGGGTATTAGCTGCAATAATGTAGTGATTTGTTTTGAGACCGATGAGGCGTTCTCTTCGAGGATTCCTCGGAAAAAATAAAATATCTTATTGCCTCTCCGAGAATCTTACACATGCAGAGGAGCTGTTGTAGAATTCGAGGGGAATGTTAAATGGTTCGATGGTGTAATATTTTTAAATATTACGGACAATAGACAAAACAAGGTATTTTTAAATTGAACCCAATAACTGGGATTACCCATGGCAAGCTAATGGATTTCTCAATTGTTGGTGGTGATTAGACCGTGCTGATAATAATACTTGTCCGAATGCAACTTTCAGTATGTAAATAGTATCAAAAATCTTCTAATGCTTATCTTATTTTAATATATAGAGGAAAAATGTTCGATGTTTATGTATCAGTTGTCAGTAACGAGATTTCTTTGTAGAGGGCAACTTCCCCATGGCTTCGCATCTAAGGTCAATTCAATGGGAACGTCCAAGTCAGAGCATTATGATATTAACTTTTCTGATTAATAGATTAGTATCTTTGATATTGGCATATGACATGAGCTTGGGGGAGATTGTATCGTACGCCATGGCAGTCCTTTATATTTTACACTCGAGTTCATGCATCTATTTGCTAGGTTAACGTTGCGCTGCTGGGCAATTCATAGTTTTATCAGATACTTACTTTAATTACACGTTTAAATGCCGTTGTGAATATTTAACTAGTTTCCCACATTGTATAACACCATAATATGTCGTTTACGTCTTACTAAATAGATGGAATTTTAAACAGTCGAATCGTGATGCACCTAATAAATAGTTGGACTTTCAAATAATTACCATCAGTCTGATTGGAGACGAAACTAATCGTGCTTTGGTAATTTTGTCCGATAATAAAAAGGAGCGAATTAAGCAAATGGAAAAATTTGCTGAACCCCTCTATTCATCAAAAGCCAGCGCCTTATGTACCCTCGCAATCCATTTACTCAGATATTGGGCAGTTTGTTTGGTTTGCATATATGAGAAGCGAATTAAATTCTGGTGCAAATTAATGGAAAGAGAGTAACCGTAAATTCATTATTAGAATCGTCTTATTACTTACTATATTGCTGTATTAATACTTGCTGGATAAAGCAGAGCTGCTAGACAATAATTGTACATATCCGCATTGGAATCGCGTCTGCAGAAATAAAACATTGTTTATAAATAAGCACTTAGTATACTTGCCCTTAGTCGTAAGGTTCTGTAGGAAACCATGAAATTGTTAAAAGTTGTTACAATCATCTTAGTCTGTCCTTAAGGAATTCTAATAATTAATTCGTTCTTTACATGTAAAGTTTTCTCCTCTCTACATTCACCTATCCATTCATCTTTTCTTTCTTCCTACCTACCCTTCCTTCCTACTTTCTTTTCTTCCTTCCCTTCCTTCTTTTCTTTCTTCCTACCCCTCCCTCCTTCCTTACCTTCCTTCCTTTCTTACCTTCCTTTCCTTCCTCTTCTTCCTTCTTTCCTTCCTTCTTTACCTTTCTTGCTTGACATCTTTCCATTCTTACCTTCCTAATACCCTTTATTCTTTCTTCCCTTCCTTCCCTTCCTTCCCTTCCTTTTCTTCCTTTCCTTATTTCTTTTTTCCTTCCTTTCCTCCCTTCTTCCCTTTTTTTCTTCTTTTCCTTCCTTCCTTCCTACCCTTCCTTTCTTTCTTCTTTTCTTTCTTCCATTTCTTTCTTCCTACCCCTCCTTATTTCCTTCCTTTCTGGTCGTGCTTTCTTTCTTACCTTCTTTTCCTTCCTTTCCTTCCTTCTCTTCCTTCCCTCCCTTCTTACCTTCCTTTCTTCCTTCCCTTCCTTCCTACACTTCCTTCTTTCCTTCCTTCATTACCTTGCTTCCTTTCTTCCTTGGCATCCTTTCTTTCTTACTTTCCTTCTTACTTTCTTACCTTCTACCTTTCCTTCTTTTCTTCCTTAGCTTACTTCCTTCCTTACCTTTCTTACATTCATTTTATTTCTTCTCTTCCTTCCTTTTCTTCTATTCCTTTTTTCCCATCCTTCCTTTCCTTTCTTTGGTTCCTTTTCTTTTTTACTGTTTTTTTTTCCTTTTTCCTTTCTTCTCCTTCCTTTCCTTATTTCCCTTCCTTTCTTCCCACCCTTCCTTTCTTTCTTCCCTTCGTTCCATCTTTGTTTCTTCCCTTCCTTCCTTTCCTTTTCTTCCTTTTCTTCCCTTCCTTATTTCGCTTTTTCCTTTCTTCTTTCTATTCCTTCCTTTTACTTTTCCTTCTACTTTTCCTTCCTTTCTTCCTGCCCTTTCTTTCATCTTTGTTTCTTCCCTTCCTTCCTTTCCTTTTCTTCCTCTTCTTTCCTTCCTTATTTCTCTTTTTCCTTTTTTCCTTCTATTCCTTCATTTTTACCTTTCCTTCTATTTTTCCTTCCTTCCTTTTTTTCTTCCTTCCATTTCTTTCTTTTTACTCCTCCTTCTTTTCTTTCTTTCTTGCCTTCTTTTCTTTCTTACCTTCCCTCCCTTTCTTCTCTTTTTTCATACACTTCCTTCTTTCCCTCCCTCCTTCCTTGGCATTCTTTCCTTCTTAACTTCCTTCTCTTCCTTCCTTCCTACCTTTCCTTCTTTCCATAGCTTCCTTACTTTCCTCCTTGTCATTCTTCCTTTCTTACCTTTCTGACCTTCATTTCCTTCTATTCCCTTTCCCCATCCTTTCTTCCCTTTCTTACGCGCCTTTTCTTTTTTCTGTTTTTTTTCCTTTCATTTTTTCCCTTTTCTTCTTTCCCTCCCTTTTTTCCCACCCTTTCTTCCTTTCTTTCTTCCCTTTCTTCCATCTTTGCTTTTCCCTTCTTTTTTTCCTTCTCTTCCTTTTCTTTCTTTCCTTATTTCTCTTTTTTCCCTCTTCCTTCCCTTCCTTCCTTCCTTCCCTTCCTTCTTTTTTTCGTTCCTTCCTTTTTTTCTTTCTTCCATTTCTTTCTTCTTACGCCCCCTTTTTTTCTTCCTTTCTTGTCTTCTTTTCTTTCTTACCTTTCCTCCTTTCATTCTCTTCCTTCCGTTTCTTCTTACACTTTCTTCTTTTCTTTCTTCCTTATCTTCCTTCCTTTCTTCCTTGGCATCCTTCCCTTCTTACCTTCCTTCTCTTCCTTTTTTTGTACCTTTAATTCTTTCCTTAGCTTTCTTACTTTCTTCCTTGTCATCCTTCCCTTCTTACCTTCCTTATCTTCATTTCCTTCCTTTCCTTCTATTACCTTTTTCCCATCCTTCCTTTTCTTTCTTCCGCTCCTTTTCTTTTTTCCGTTTTCTTCCATTTTCTTTTCTTTTCCTGCCTTTTCTTTCCTTCCTTTTCTTCCTTTTCTTATTTATCTTTTTCCTTTCTTCCTTCCCTTCCTTCCTACCCTTTCTTCTTTTATTCCTTTCATTTCTTTCTTCCTACCCCTTCTTATTTCCTTCCTTTCTGGTCTTGCTTTCTTTCTTACCGTCTTTTCCTTCCTTTCCTTCCTTCTCTTCCTTCCTTTCCTTCTTACCTTCCTTTCTTCCTTCCCTTCCTTCCTACACTTCCTTCTTTCCTTCCTTCCTTATCTTGCTTCCTTTCTTCCTTGGCATCCTTTCTTTCTTACTTTCCTTCTTACTTTCTTACTTTCTACCTTTCCTTCTTTCCTTTCTTAGCTTCCTTTCTTCCTTACCTTTCTTATTTTCATTTTCTTCCTTCTCTTCCTTCCTCACCTTCTATTCCTTTTTTCCCATCCTTCCTTTCCTTTCTTAGGTTCCTTTTCTTTTTTACTGTTTTTTTTTCCTTTTTCCTTTCTTCGCCTTCCTTTCCTTGTTTCCCTTCCTTTCTTCTCACCCTTCCTTCTTTCCTTCCCTTCCTTTCATCTTTGTTTCTTCCCTTCCTTCCTTTCCTTTTCTTCCTTTTCCTCTCTTCCTTATTTCTCTTTTTCCTTTCTTCCTTCTATTCCTTCCTTTTTACCTTTCCTTCTATTTTTCCTTCCTTCCTTCTTTTCTTCCTTCCATTTCTTCCTTTTTACTCCTCCTTTTCTTTCTTTCTTGCCTTCTTTTCTTTCTTACCTTTCCTCCCTTCCTTCACTTTTTTCATACACTTCCTTCTTTCCCTCCTTCCTTCCTTGGGATTCTTTCCTTCTTACCTTCCTTCTCTTCCTTTCTTCCTACCTTTCCTTCTTTCCATAGCTTCCTTACTTTCTTCCTTGTCATTCTTCCTTTCTTACCTTTCTAACCTTTCCTTCTATTTCCTTTTCCCCATCCTTTCTTCCCTTTCTTACGCGCCTTTTCTTTTTTTTGTTTTTTTTTCCTTTCTTCTTTCCCTCCCTTTCTTCCCACCCTTTCTTCCTTCCTTTCTTCCCTTCCTTCCATCTTTGCTTTTCCCTTCTTTCTTTTCCTTTCCTTCCTTTTCTTTCTTTCCTTATTTCTCTTTTTCCTCTTTTCCTTCCCTTCCTTCCTTCCTACCCTTCCTTCTTTTTTTTTGTTCCTTCCTTTTTTTCTTTCTTCCTTTTCTTTCTTCTTCCGCCCTCTTTTTTTCTTCCTTTCTTGTCTTCTTTTCTTTCTTACCTTTCCTCCTTTCATTTTCTTCCCTCCGTTTCTTCCCACACTTTCTTCTTTCCTTCCTTCCTTATCTTCCTTCCTTTCTTCCTTGGCATCCTTTCCTTCTTACTTTCCTTCTCTTCCTTTCTTTGTACCTTTAATTCTTTTCTTAGCTTTCGTACTTTCTTCCTTGTCATCCTTCCTTTCTTACCTTCCTTACCTTCATTTCCTTCCTTTCCTTCTATTACCTTTTCCCCATCCTTCCTTTTCTTTCTTCCGCTCCTTTTCTTTTTTCTTTTTCTTCCATTTTCTTTTTTTTTCCTTCCTTTCCTTCCCTTCCTTTTCTTCCTTTTCTTATTTATCTTTTTCCTTGATTCCTTCCCTTCCTTCCTTCCTACGCTTCCTTCTTTTCTTCCTTCCACTTCTTCCTCCTTACTCCTTTTTTTCCTTTCTTGTCTTCTTTTCTTTCTTACCTTCCCTCCCTTCATTCTTTTTCCTCCTACACTTCCTTCTTGTTTTCCTGTTTTTTTCCATTTTCCTTTCTTTTCCTTCCTTTCCTTCCCTCCCTTTTCCTCCTTTCCTTATTTCTCTTTTTCTTTTCTTCTTTCCCTTCCTTCCTACCCTTCCTTCTTTTCTTCCTTCCATTTCTTCCTTCTTACTTCTCCTTCTTTTCTTCCTTTCTTGTCTTTCTTTCTTGTCTTCTTTTCTTTCTTACCTTCCCTCCCTTCATTCTCTGTCTTACTACACTTCCTTCTTTCCATCCTTTCTTACTTTCCTTCCTTTCTTCCTAGGCATCCTTCCCTTCTTACCTTCCTTCTCTTCCTTCCTTCCTATCGTCTTATTACTTACTATATTGCTGTATTAATACTTGCTGGATAAAGCAGAGCTGCTAGACAATAATTGTACATATCCGCATTGGAATCGCGTCTGCAGAAATAAAACATTGTTTATAAATAAGCACTTAGTATACTTGCCCTTAGTCGTAAAGTTCTGTATAAAACCATGAAATTGTTTAAACGTTGTTCATTACAATCATCTTAGTCTGTCCTTGAGGAATTCTAATAATTAATTCGTTTTTTACATGTGAAGAAAATAGGAACACGACACTTTCCAATGCTGTATATATGTATATATATAAACTAACTGGTGCTAATTAATCAAAAGACGATTCGGCACCATCAATTCAGTCATAAATTATTGTTTATCAATATTACTAATTAGGTAATACTCGACCTATAGATTCGATTAAATCACACGTCTAATTGCTTATGCGGCCTTGAAAATATTTCGTAAGGCGATAGCTGATTTAAATCTGGCTCGGTTTCGTATAAGGTAATAACCGAGAGCTGAATATAAATCTAAGGAAATCTGACGAAATAAAAACGCCATTTATTTATTGAAAAAGCAAGATGTTCCCGTCTCATTGTAAAGGCGCATAAATTGAACTCGAATCTATTCGTTCCAATCAAAAAAAAAGTACGTCCGCATACAGATAAGTTATTTCCGAGTGTCGAGTGTCGAAATTAAATTAAAATTTTAAATTATTATAATCGAAAAGCACTTATTGAATTCTACAGGAAAAAGAACGATCGCGAGCAATTTCCTGGACGACAATCCTGCTGCCTATGAACGTGCGGAAGAAATTAATTTGAAAACTATAAGTCTTGACTCAAATTACATAATTAACAAGAAGACTATTCCAATATGTTTTGAATTTTTGCATCACAATTTCCTATTTTTTCTAGAATTCTTGCACTCCCAAGTTTGGTTCACCGCACAAGGAAGTTCGAAAAAGTAGTTTATTGCACCGCTACCCTCCGTGCGTAAGAACCTCCATGCTAACTACAAAGCGTCGACTATAACACTCTCGACCACTCCCTCCGATTAGATTCACATCACCGCAGGGATTGCTCCGGTTTTTTGACCCGAAAATTTTCCCTTTAACAACAAAATTGAAAAATTCGAAATTTCAAAAATAAACGTTTTCGAAAAATTCCTCTACTTTTACTCAAAATGTCGACTCTTTTTTAAAATTTCTGATATAAACTAATCGACTACGTTCACTTCTCTGGAAATCGGATAATTGGGGAATGGGTGTCTTAGATAAATGGACGCGATAATACACGAATGAGTTTCCTATGAAATAATAACTTATCTTAAAATGAAAATAAATAGTTGGGGCCACTTTGTGTTATCGACAACCGGCAATACAAGTACAGAATCTGAATGTATTGTAACGAAATGTAAATTGTAGAATTTAATGCATAAGAAAGGTTTCTAGAAAGATCTGATAAGGGGAAAGCGGCCGCGATAACGAAGTAAACGGCAGATAAGTGTTCCAGAAATTTCGGCAAACGATAAGCCTTTTCTGCGGAACTTTTCTAGAAGCTGGGAGCCAAAACTATATAAGGCGGTCGGTTTTCCCTCGTAGTAAGTTAGTTAGACTCGGTGTAGTTAAGTAGTGAGTTAGCAGTTAGAAATCACTAAGTGAGTTAATTGTTCAGTTGTAGTGATTCGAGTTGAGTTTGAAAATAAAGTCAGTATTATTCAATTCACGTGTTAATCAATTCGAACCCACAAAGCCCGCATTATTAGGGTGAAAAGTGCAGGTTAATTGAGGAATTAGTAATGGGGCATCAATTTCATCATCACCTTGGATAATTATATTTAGCTGCCGAGGCTAATAAATTTTTAAGCTTTCAAGATACTTCAAAGCTATCGAAACTGCACTAATACAAACAAAAGTTCATAATGACTATTTAACATAACTTGAGGATGTTGGATTCGGTCCAGAACCAACTTTATATCCTTTCATTTCCCTCGTTTTGCGTTATTATTCATTCCGGCGCTGACAGGATTATTGCCACGTTGATTGGATTATAATACCACTTTATATTATAAAGAGTTCACTTTATTTCGTAAAGTGGTCATGAGACGAGTACGCTTATTTTCATTTTTTAAATCATTTTATTTTATTTCGTTCAAATTTTTAACAATTACTTAATGAGAAGAGTTTACACCTTGTTCGCGTTGATAAAAAGTGCCATCTCGGCTCCCTGAAAGGGAAATAGTCAATAAAGCGAGTATCCGAGGAATTCTTATTAAATTATCAGTTAGAGTCGTAATTACTACCCAGGAAGGACACCCGTATAGAGTGCATCGCTAAAAAAACCGGCCTGGGCAGACTAATACGATATAAATTACAGTTGCATCATAATTATGTTGTCCACAAAGACATTTCTGATTGGATAATGATATTGACATTGTGCATTGTGTGTTATTAAACCCTTGTTGGATCGTTCGTCCAACCTGTAATCAATGAAGGCAATAAAAGGATTCACGTCACGTTCAAGTATACTCGTCTCAGTACATGCACTAAAATATGTATGGCCTTCGTATTCAATACGAAGGATATGAATTTGGTTCGCTTTGTGACGCATTGGAGCCTTCAGCTATTCCTCCTTTTGCTACTCCTCATAATCCTCCCTAGTTTACGACGCCGCCTCCCTCGTTGTCCTTCGTCCTCCTATTGAAAAAAAAACTAAATTGCTTGAAAGCGAATTTAAAAGGATTAAATAGCAAGTATAGCTGAGAATCTAAATTGTTGAAAACTAAAAATTCGACTCGGGAAGACAAATCCAACATACGACACACGAGCCTTCGAGAGAGTCATTAGTAGAACCTTTGAAACGCATTAGGCGCCTATAAATAACGAGAGCACTACCGTCATCTTTACGGATGAATGTAAGATAATTAAATTGATAATAACTTGGAATGTAACAAAAATACCCCTCACAAGATAAACTCTGCTAGAAACGAGCATTAAAATGTTAAGTTATTAGTGGAACCTTCGAAACGCATTAGACGCCTATAAATAACGAAAGCACGACCGTCATCCTTACAGATGATGGTAAGATAATTCAATTAACCAACTCAGAATTAATCAAAAATGTCCCTTGCAAGATATAGTCTGCTAGGAACGAGCATCAAAAGAGAATAAATGCCACACGGGGTGAAATAACAAGATTACAGCTAAGAATTAGTTGTTGAAAGTTGAAGTTCAAAGAAGAAGCAAAAATTTGACCCGGAAAGACAAATCCAACGTACGAAACACGAGTCGCCGAGAGCGTTATTAGCAGAACCTTCGAAACGCACTAGGAGCCTGAAAATAACGTGAGCACAACCGTCATCCTTACGGTTTAATGTAAGGTAATACAATCGAATAAGGCGGCAAAAATGCCCCTTGCAAGATATAGTCTGTTAGTAGTGGGCATCAAAAGAAAATATAAGTGACCCAGGGTTAAATAACAAGATTACAGCTCAGAATTAAAATCGTTGAAAGTCAAGGCAGAAGCAAAATTTGACACTGGAAGACAAATCCAACATGCGAAACACGAGATGTTGAGAGCATTATCAGTAGAATCTTTGAAACGCATTAGGCGCCTATAAATAACGACCGTCATCCTTACGGATGAATGTAAAACAATTCAATTGACCAACTTAGAATGTATCAAAATTGCCCCTTGCAAAATGCAGGAACGAGCTAGGAACCAGCTAGGAAGGAGCTAGGAACGAGCATCAAAAGAGAATAAATGTCACACAGGGTGAAATAACAAGATTACAGTTGAGAATTAGTTGTTGAAAGTTGAAGTTCAAAGAAGAAGCAAAAATTTGACCCGGAAAGACAAATCCAACGTACGAAGCACGAGTCGCCGAGAGCATTATTAGCAGAACCTTTGAAACGCACTAGGAGCCTGAAAATAACGTGAGCACAACCGTCATCCTTACGGATTAATGTAAGGTAATACAATTCAGTAACGCGGCAAAAATGCCCCTGGCAAGACACAGTCTGTTAGTAATGAGCTTCAAAAGAAAATATAAAGTGGCACAGGGTTAAATAACAGGATCACAACTCAGAATTAAAATCGTTCAAGGTCAAAGCAGAAGCAAAATTTGACACTGGAAGACAAATCCAACATGCAACACACGAGATGTTGAGAGCGTTATTAGTAGAACCTTCGAAACGCGTTAGGCGCCTATAAATAACGAAAGCACGACCGTCATCCTTACGGATGAATGTAAGACAATTCAATTGACCAACTCAGAATGTATCAAAAATGCCCCTTGCTAAATGCAGGAACGAGCTAGGAACAAGCTAGGAAGGAGCTAGGAACGAGCATCAAAAGAGAATAAATGTCACACAGGGTGAAATAACAAGATTACAGTTGAGAATTAGTCGTTGAAAGTTGAAGTTCAAAGGAGAAACAAAAATTTGACCCGGCAAGACAAATCCAACGTACGAAACACGAGTCGGCCAGAGCGTTATTAGCAGAACCTTTGAAACGCCCTAGGAACTTCAAAATAACATGAGCACAACCGTCATCCTTAGGGATTAATGTAAGGTAATACAATCGAATAAGGCGGCAAAAATGCCCCTCGCAAGATACAGTCTGTTAGTAATGAGCTTTAAAAGAAAATAAAAGTGACACAGCGTTAAATAGCAAGATTACAGCTCAGAATTAAAATCGTTGAAGACCAAAGCAGAAGCAAAGTTTGACACTGGAAGACAAATCCAACGTACGAAACACGAGATGTTGAGAGCATTATTAGTAGAACCCTCGAAACGCATTAGATACCTATAAATAACGAAAGCGCGACCGTCATTCTTACCGACGAATGTAAGATAATTCAGTTAACCAACTAAGAATATATCAAAAATGTCCCTTGCAAGATACAGTCTACTAGGAACGAGCATCAAAAGAGAATAAATGTCACACGGGGTGAAATAACAGGTTTACAGCTGAGAATTAGTTGTTGAAAGTTGAAGGTCAAAGAAGAAGCAAAAATTTGACTCGGAAGGACACACCCAACGTACGAAACAGTACAAGCCGAGAGTGTAATTAGCAGAACGTTCGAAACGCACTAGGAGCCTGAAAATAACGTGAGCCCAACCGTCATGCGTACGGATGAAATGTAAGGTAATACAATTCACGCGGCAAAAATGCCCCTCGCAAAATACAGTCTATTAGTAATGAGCATCAACAAATAAATAAATAAAAGTGACACAGGGTTAAATAACAGGAATACAGCTCAGAACTAAATTCGTCGAAGGTCAAAGCAGAGGCAAAATTTGACCCTGGAAGACAAATCCAACATACGAAGTATGAGATGTTGGGAGCGTTATTAGTAGAATCTTCGAAACGCATTGGGCGCCTATAAATAACGAAAGCACGACCGTCATCCTTACGGATGGATTTAAGATTGACATTAACTTAGAATATGGCAAAAATGTCCATGCAAATATTCGCATGTTTGTTAATGTTCGCATTCGCATTCTAGAAAACTCAAATCCCAACTTGTTTCTTAATATTTCGACGTTTATCTCAATAATAGATATTTTTTAACATTACAAGGGGAGCGCAGAAGGAGAGGAGCTTGTCCTTCACAGGCAGCCATTAAAAATAAATTCAGTCGAGAAATGACTCTGTTTCTTAAAATTTCGACTTTTTTCCTGCAATTTTCCCCGAAATTCGACCTTTTTTTCGAAATTACGACAAAAATTGACTCTTTTTTTGGGATATTTCGAATTTTTACTAAATGTCAATTTTTCTCAAAACTTCGAGCTTTTTCTCCAGAGTTCGATTTTTTCTCAAAATTTCGATCTTTTTTTCAAAATTTTGATTAATTTTCAAAATTTTGATTAATTTTCAAAATTTTGATTAATTTTCAAAATGTTGATTAATTTTCAAAATTTTGATTAATTGTCAAAGTTTATTTTGATTAATTTTCACAATTTGGGTTTTACAACCTTTAAATTTTTACCTCGAAAGTCGTCTTTTTCTCAAAATTTCGATCTTTTTCAAATTTTTCTAAAAGCTCAGGTTTTATATTAAATTTGATTCCCTAAAAATTCCGACTTTATCTCAAAATTGGGGTTTTTATTATAAATTGTCTTTTTCTAGATTATGCCTTTTATACTCAAAATTGTATTTAAATTTTTCTCCCAAAATTGGACTGTATTAAACATTTTAAATATTTTATAAAAAATTTGGCCTTTTTATCGAAATTTTGACTGCCGGAAGTTTTAACCTGTTTCTCGGAATTCCTCCCATTCTCCAGGATTAACTGTCTTATGTAATTATGAAATTTTGTATTCAAAATTGAGCTTTGTATTTAAAATTCGACTATTTCTCAAAATTCGTTCATTTTTTTTTAAATTGAATTAAAATTGAAATATAGAACTTGTCCCCTGAAACCAAGAAAGATTAAAAAACACAACAAAGGTTGCTCTATCGCGTTTCAACAGCCAAGCTGTCATATTCAGAGAAAAGAAAAAGTTTTCCTCTGAAGATAACCAAGGACCAGTCCGTTCCATCAAACATGAATTAAAATGTTCGTAAAAATATACAAATTTTGAGAATAATAATTTTACGAAATTTAGAAGAAACATTACTTGTAAATTTCGTGATGTCATAACTTATATAAAAATAATAATTGTAGGAGAACTGTTTCTGTTTCTCTTTTCTAAAAATTCGGTTTATTCTGGAAATTGCGACTTTTCTCATAAAATGCTAAGCAACATCCGCATTCATATTCCCGAATGTTGGAAATGAATGCTCGCTTTTACATTCGAGAATGTGGAAAAACGAACATTCGTTACACCACTAGTCCGTTGCAAGATGCAGTATGCTACCTTCGAAACGCATTAGGAGCTTAAAAATAACGAGAGCACGACCGTCTTCCTCACGGATGATTGTAAGATAATTCAACTAACATTAACTAAGAATGTAACAAAAATGTCTCTCGCAAGATGGAGTCTGCTAGAAAGGAGCATCAAAAGCGAATGAAAGAGACACGGGGTTAAATAGCAAGATTATAACTGAAAATTAAAAGTTAAAGGTCAAAATAAAAGCAAAATTTCGACTCGGGTAAACCAATGGAACATACGGGACAAAAGTCATCGAAATATTCATTAGCAGAACCTTCGAAACGCATTAGGAGCCTAAAAATAACGAGAGCACGACCGCCATCCTCATGAAAGAATGAAATTCATTTGACACTAACTTAGAATGTGATAAAAATTTCCCTTGCAAGATGCATTCTGCTACCTTCGGAACGCATTAGGAGCCTGAAAATAACGAGAACACGACCGTCTTCCCCAAGGATGATTGTAGGATAATTCAACTGACATTGACTAAGAATGTAACAAAAATGTCTCGTGCAAGATACAATCTGCTAGGAACAAATATCAAAAGCGAATAAAAGTGACACGGGGTTAAATAGCAAGATTACAACTGAAAACTGAAGGTTGAAGGTCAAAATAGAAGCAAAATTTCGACACGGGTAAACAAATGGGACATACGAGACAAAAGCCATCGAAATATTCATTAGCAGAACCTTCGAAACGCATTAGCAGCCTAAAAATAACGAAAGCACGACCGTCATCCTCATGAAAGAATGAAATTCATTTGACATTAACTTAGAATGTGTCAAAAATGTCCCTTGCAAGATGCATTCTGCTACCTCCGGAACGCATTAGGGGCCTGAAAATAACGAGAGCACGACCGTCTTCCCCAAGGATGATTGTAGGATAATTCAACTGACATTGACTAAGAATGTAACAAAAATGTCTCGTGCAAGATACAGTCTGCTAGGAACAAATATCAAAAGCGAATAAAAGTGACACGGGGTTAAATAGCAAGATTACAGCTGAAAATTGAAGGTTAAAGGTCAAAATAAAAGCAAAATTTTGACTCGGGTAGACAAATGAAACATACGAGACACAAGCGATCGAAATATTCATTAGCAGAACCTTCGAAACTCATTAGGAGCCTAAAAATAACGAGAGCACGACCGTCATCCTCATAAATGAATGAAATTCAATTGACATTAACTTATAATCTGACAAAAATTTTCCTTGCAAGATCCATTCTGCTACCTTCGGAACGCATTAGGAGCCTGAAAACAACAAGAGCACGACCCTCTTCCCCAAGGATCATTGTAAGATAATTCAACCGACATTGACAACAAAACAACAAAAATGTCTCTCGCAAGATGCAGTCTGCTAGAAACTAGCATTAAAAGCGAATAAAAATAACACGGGGTTAAATAGCAAGATTATAGCTGAAAATTGAAGGTTGAAGGTCAAAATAGAGGCAAAATTTCGACTCGGGTAGACAAATGAAACATAGAGACACAAGCCATCAAAATATTCATTAGCAGAACCTTCGAAACGCATTAGGAACCTAAAAACACCGAAAGCACGACCGTCATCCTCATGAATGAACGAAATTCATTTGACATTAACTTAGAATGTGACACAAATTTCCCTTGCAAGATGCATTCTGTTACCTTCGGGACGCATTAGGAGCCTGAAAATAACGAGAACACGACCGTCTTCCCCTAGGATGATTGTAAGATAATTCAACTGACATTGATTAAGAATGTAACAACAATGTCTCTTGCAAGATACAGTCTACTAGGAACGAGTATCAAAAGCGAATAAAATTGACAGGGGGTTAAATAGCAAGATTACAGCTGAAAATTGAAGGTTGAAGATCAAAATAGAAGCAAAATTTTGACTCGGGTAGACAAATGAAACATAGAGACACAATCCATCGAAATATTCATTAGCAGAACCTTCGAAACGGATTAGGAGCCTAAAAATAACGAGAGCACGACCGCCATCCTCATGAATGAACGAAATTCATTTGACATTAACTTAGAATGTGTCAAAAATTTCCCTTGCAAGATGCATTCTGTTACCTCCGGAACGCATTAGGGGCCTGAAAATAACGAGAGCACGACCGCCTTCCTCAAGGATCATTGTAAGATAATTCAACCGACATTGACTAAGAATGTAACAAAAATGTCTTTTGCAAGATGCAGTCTGCTAGAAACGAGCATCAAAAGCGAATAAAAGTGGCACGGGGTTAAATAGCAAGATTACAGCTGAAAATTGAAGGTTCAAAGTCAAAATAAAAGTAAAATTTGACTCGGGTAGACAAATGAAACATATGAGACACAAGCCATCGAAATATTCATTAGCAGAATTTTCGAAACGCATTAGGAGCCTAAACATAACGAGAGCACGACCGCCATCCTCATGAATGAACGAAATTCATTTGACATTAACTTAGAATGTGACAAAAATTTCCCTTGCAAGATGCATTCTGCTACCTTCGGAACGCATTAGGGGCCTGAAACTAACGAGAGCACAATCGTCTTCCCCAAGGATCATTGTAAGATAATTCAACCGACATTGACTAAGAATGTAACAAAAATGTCTCTTGCAAGGTACAGTCTGCTAGGAACGAATATCAAAAGCAAATAAAAGTGACACGGGATTAAATAGCAAGATTACAGCTGAAAATTGAAGGTTGAAGGTCAAAATTTCGACTCGGGTAAACAAATGGAACATGCGAAACACAAGTCATCGAAAGAATTATTAGCGGAACATCTGAAATGCATTAGGAGCCTAAAAATAACGAGAGCACGACCGTCATCCTCACGAATCAATGAAATTCAATTGACATTAACTCAAAATGTGATAAAAATGTCCCTTGCAAGATGCATTCTGCTACCTTCGAAACGCATTAGGTGCCTAAAAATAACGAGAGCACGGCCGTCGTCTTCATGGATGAATATAAGATAACGCAATTGACATTAACCTAAAATGTAGTCAAAATGTCCCTCGTAAGATACAGTTTGTCAGAAATGAGCATCAAAAGAGAATAAAAGTGACACAGAGTGAAATAGCTTTCAGCTGAGAATTAGAATCGTCGAAGGGCAAAGAAGGAGCAAAATTTCGACTCGTAAACGAAACACGGGCCATCGAGCGCAATATTGGTAGAACCTTCGACACGCACTAGGGGCCTGAAAATAACGAAATCAAATCGATTCGGGAAGACAAATATAACATATGATACACGAGCCGTCAAGAATGTTATTAGTAGAACCTTTAAATAACGAGAGCACGACCGTCACCCTTACGGATGAAGGTAAGATGATGCAATTAACCAACTTAGAATGTATCAAAAATGTCCCTTACAAGATGTAGTCTGCTAGGAACGAGCACCAAAAAAGAATAAATGTCACACGGAGTGAATTACCAGAATTACAGCTAAAGCTTAGTTGTTGAAAGTTGAAGGTCAAAGAAGAAGCAAAAATTTTACTCGGAAGGACAAATTCAACGTACGAAACACGAGTCGCCAAGAGCGTTATTACCAGAAGTTTCGAAACGCACTAAGAGCCTGAAAATAACGTGAGCACAACCGTCATTCTTACGGATTAACGTAAGGTAATGCAATTCAATAACGCGGCAAAAATGCCTCTCGCATAACTGAAATCGTTGAAACTAAAATGAGAAGCAAAATTTGACACTGGGAGACAAGTCCAACATACGAAACACAAGATGTTGAAGAGCGGTATTAGAAGAACCTTCGAAATGCATTAGACGCCTTTAAATAACGGGAGCACGATCGTCATCTTTACGGATGAATGTAAAATAATTCAATTAACCAACTTAGAATGTATCAAAAATGCCACTTGCAATATACAGTCTGCTATGAACGAGCATCAAAAGAGAATAAATGTCAGGCAGGATGAAATAAGATTACAGCTTAGAATTAGTTGTTGAAAGTTGAAGGTCAAAGAAGAAGCAAAAGTTTGACTCGGGAGGACAAATCCAACGTACGAAACACGAGTCGCCGAGAGCGTAATTAGCAGAACGTTTGAAACGCACTAAGAGCCTGAAAATAACGTGAGCACAACCGTCATTCTTACGGATGAATGTAAGGTAATACAGTTCAATAACATGGCAAAAATGCCCCTCGCAAGATGCAGTCTGTTAGTAAGGAGCTTCAAAAGAAAATAAAAGTGACACAGGGTGAAATAATAGGAATAGAGCTCAGAATTAAATTCGTTGAAGGTTAAAGCAGAAGCAAAATTTTACACTGGAAGACAAATCTATCATACGAATCATGAGATGTTGAGAGAGAATCTTCGAAACGCATTAGGCGCCTATAAATAACAAAAGCACGACCATCATTTTTACAGATGGATGTAAGATTGACATTGACTTAGAATGTGGCAAAAATGTCCATGCAAATATTCTCATGTTTGTTAATATTCGCATTCGCATTCTAGAAAACTCAAATCCCAACTTGTTTCTTAAAATTTCGACGTTTATCTCAATAATGTATATTTTCTAACATTTCAGGGGGAGGGCTTAGTTGTTGAAAGTTGAGGGTCAAAGAAGAAGCAAAAATTTGACTCGGAAGGATGAATTCAACATATGAAATACGAGTTGCCGAGAGCGTAATAAGCAAGACGTTCGAAACGCACTAAGAGCCTGAAAATAACGCGGGCACAACCGTCATCCTTACGGATTAATGTAAGGTAATACAGTTTAATAACATTGCAAAAATACCCCTCGCAAGATACAATCTGTTAGTAATGAGCATCAAAAAATAAATAAATAAAAGTGACACAGAGTTAAGTAACAAAATTACAGCTAAAAATAAAATCGTTGAGCTAAAATGAGAAGCAAAATTTGACACTGGGAGACAAATCCAACATACGAAACGCGAGATGTTGAGACCGTTATTAGTAGAACCTTCGAAACGCATTAGACGCCTATAAATAACGGTAGCACGATCGTCATCCTTACGGATGAATGTAAGATAATTCAATTAACCAGCTTAGAATGTATCAAAAATGTTCCTTGCAAGATACAGTCTGCTAGGAATGAGCATCAAAAGAGAATAAATGTCACACGGGGTAAAATAACAAGCTGAGAATTAGATGTTGAGAGTTGTAGGTCAAGGAAGAAGCAAAAAGAAAAAAACAAATCCAACATACGAAACACGAGTCGCCGAGAGCGTTATTAGCAGAACCTTTGAAACGCACTAGGAGCCTGAAAATAACGTAAGCACAACCGTCATCCTTACGGATTAATATAAGGTAATACAGTTCAATAACACAGCAAAAATGCCCCTCGCAAGAGGCAGTCTGTTAGCAATGAGCATCACAAAATAAATAAATAAAAGTGACACAGGGTTAAATTACAAAATTACAACTAAAAATAAAATCGTTAAAGCTAAAATGAGAAGCAAAATTTGACGCTGGGAGACAAATCCAACATACGAAACACGAGATGTTGAGAGCGTTATTAGTAGAACCTTCGAAACGCATTGGACGCCTATAAATAACGGGAGCACGATCGTCACCCTTACGGATGAATGTAAGATAATTCAACTAACCGGCAAAAATTTGACTTGGGAGGACAAATCCAACATACGAAATACGAGTCGTCGAGAGCGTAATTAGCAGAACCTTCGAAACGCACTAAGAACCTGAAAATAACGTGAGCAAAACCGTCATTCTTACGGATAAATGTATGGTAATACAACTCACTAACGCGGCAAAAATACCCCTCGCCAAATACAGTCTGTTAGTAATGAACTTCAAAAGAAAATAAAAGTGAGACAGGATGAATTAAGATTACAGCTCTGAATTAAAGTCTTTGAAGGTCAAAGAAGAAGCAAAAATTTGACCCGGAAAGACAAATTCAACGTACGAAGCACGAGTCGCCGAGAGCGTAATTAACAGAACGTTCGAAACGCACTAGAAGCCTGAAAATAACGTGAGCACAACCGTCATCCTTACGGATTAATGTAAGATAATTCAATTAACCGACTTAGAATATATCAAAAATGCCCCTTGCAAAATACAGCCTGCTAGGAACGAGCATCAAAAGAGAATCAATGTCACACGGGGTTAAATAACAGGTTTACAGCTGAGAATTAGTTGTTGAAACTTAAAGGTCACAGAAGAAGCAACAATTTGACTCGGAAATACAAATCTAATGTACGAAGCACGAATTTCCGAGAGCGTTATTAGCAGAACCTTCGAAACGCACTAGGAGCCTGAAAATAACGTGAACACAACCGTCATCCTTACGGATTAATGTAAGATAATTCAATTAACCGACTTAGAATGTATTAAAAATGCCCCTTGCAAAATACAGCCTGCTAGGAACGAGCATCAAAAGAGAATAAATGTCACACAGGGTGAAATAACAGGTTTACAGCTGAGAATTAGTTGTTGAAAGTTGAAGGTCAAAGAAGAAGCAAAAATTTGACTCGGAAGGACAAATCCAACGTACGAAACAGTACACGCCGAGAGTGTAATTAGCAGAACGTTCGAAACGCACTAGGAGCCTGAAAATAACGTGAGCACAACCGTCATCCTTACGGATTAATGTAAGATAGTACAGAAGTAAGGTAATACAATTTACTAACTCGGCAAAAATGCCCTTCGAAAGATACAGTTTGTTAATAATAAGCATCAATAGAAAATAAAAGTGGCACAGGGTTAAATAACAAGATTACAGCTTAGAATTAAAATCGTTGAAGGTCAAAGCAGAAGCAAAATTTAAAACTGGAAGACAAATCCAATATACGAAGCACGAGCCGTCGAGAGCATTATTGGTAGAATCCTCGAGACGCACTAGGGGCCTGAAAATAACGACATCACGATCGTCATCCTCACGGATGAATGTAAGATAACTCAATTGACATTAACTTCGAATGTTCCTCGTAAGATACAATCGAAAGTCAGCGACAATTCGCTTAATGGAGTCATGTCGATTATGTGGCTGAGCAATTGGAAATGTATCCAGCGATCGTACATACTATACTGAAGAGGTCAATGAAGGCCAAAACCGTCTATGGTTGTTGGTGTACCTGTAACACTTTCGAGTGTTCATTACTAACATTTAATTGACTTCAGGTTTATAATAGTTTGGAAAAAAATTGAAATTCATGTCGATTACAAATTCGAAACGAAATCCTTAAGATTTCGGCTTCGATCAGCTTGATATCTTCATCGGTGATAATTAGGGATTTCGTTCACTTCAAGAGCTTGTTAACAGTACATGCGTTGTTCCTTTTTTGCGGAGTACGAAACAAATACCTTGGCACGCAAAGGTGCTTCGAGAATTATTCAATAAAAGAGCACGTTTTCTTCTTATTGTGGCTTCGCGGTGGTCCCGGTAATAATAGGTTTCGAAAATAATAACGCTGGTTATTCTAAAACTGAATCATGAGAACCTATCTTTAGTAAATGATCATCAAAACGAGACGACTAAAATGCACGGCCGGTAACGAAATGATATATAAGGCACTTTGGGATCATATCCATTCGAGTGCTTATCTTGTTACAATCGAACAATTATATAACAATAAGGATTTTGTATGCGTGAGTTCTGTATTTCCTGAAAACTAGCAATGAAAAATGCATTTACAAGATTTAGAAAGTGCCAACTGTTTTTATTATTATCCCGAAGTGACACAACGTTTCGACGACGTGATGTAACTGTGACAAATGCCAATGAGGGACATTTTTTTTATTTTAATCTATTTGAAGCCTTTCGATATACGAGGATATGTAAGGAGTTTCCAGTGTGCTTTATAAACTTACGTCTGAACTAATGCTTGCGAAAAATTTTCTGATGGTTATGCTATATTAGAACATTTACAGTCATTCTGGTCAACGTATAAAGAATAAAGTAATGAGTGTAGACATTTGCAAGTACCATCCTCTTCCTAGCTTCACAAGGAGATTATAAACAGTCCCTTCTGTTGATATTCCTCTCTACCAAGACGAAGCAAGCGTCAACACTCGACAAATGCAATTTTTAATAAAATTTAAACAGTTAATTTAATTCATAATGGAAGAGACAAAAAAAGTAACACTAATTGGAATTGGAATTGGAAAGGTAAGACGTTCTCCAGTTGCGGCAAAGATCTCAGGAATTTATACCGGCAATATCCTAGAGATTGCCCTGCATTTCCGATGTTACTCGCGAATGGGTGGTAAATCGCGCCGTTGCAAACCCCGCGTATGTAGCCAAACATTCGCAAAAACCACCGAGTATTGACCAATATGATGCAACACTCTACCCACCTCCATAAACTTCGAAGATATGACATTTCCCCTAGTTTAGTAAAAATAAAGAAGCCAAAATCAAAAAACAAAAACTTTAAACTATGACTGGACTGACAGTCCCCGCATTCTGGTGAATAAAACATTCAAAACTGCATAGATAGCGCTCTCCTTTCATATCATAAGACGTTACAGATAAATTCAGTACAGTTTGACACTTTCTTACTTTTCTCTGATAAGATAACCAAGGACCAGTCCGTTCCATCATACTTTTTCTCTGTTTTCACGCTTCTGTTTATCTCTTATTTGACCTGAATTTGTTTGATGTTCATGCAGGCCATATAAACGTCCAATGCTGTGTTATTTAAAATTTGGTCTAATTTGCTCGCAGTTGTTGGGTCTCGTTTTTCGTAAGCTTCGTTTTCTGTAAGCAATTATCCGAAATAGGCATCGGGCGAAATTTAAGTGCTCGCTAGGCATATGGTACCGATTGGTTGGCAAATTATCAAACCAATCGCGATGAAAACCCCAATTTACCGTCTATCTTGGGTTATATCCTGTTTAACCCAAACATGCGACAAAGGGAACGAAACAGGTGAAAACATTAATGCAATTTTACTGTATAAATATTTCAACGCAACCGTATAATTATCCACCTTGTTAAAGCTTCATTTACCTAAAATACATTTTTAATCATTAGTGTGCTTAAAGCATGTAATTTCTCGAATTAACTTTGTCACCAGACCGTTTAAGCTGAATGTAATTCTTATGAAAATAACCAAACTTTAAATATGACACTATTCGTGTAACGATCTTATAATTGACCCAAATTGCCAGCGCGGGGGTTCCACCGAGGAACGACTCGGACGCGTTAATTTCTTCGGAACTACCACTGAAAGTTATTTGTACAGGACAGCTGTGAATGTATTCTTGTTTATCCAGTTATTTATAGCGAAGGTGTTAAAGATGGTCTACATGTTACGAGTCCTGTCGTTGAGATTTCATCGTGTTTGATTAAAATTTTAACACGACTCGGTCGTTTCAGCTCTTAGGACTTTTTTTTTAACTCGCTGTATCCTTTTTGGTAAAGCGCGAAGGCGCGGTCGGTTCTATTCTAGAATTCGGCGATTAATTGATTTATCTAGTCGAGGGTACGAGCTGGATAAGATATGGAAATGTCGACAGGACATGCGACAAGTCTTCCCACTTATCTCTACCATTTTTATTCGAGTCTTCTGAGGTAGGAATGTTCCAATCACCATTGAAGGTGATAACATTATCTAAGCATTTTGTACAAAGCGTTATGTCGTTATGTACAAAATACTTAGATTGTATTTCACCATTTGTTATGAGAAACGAGTCTTTGAATAAATCAGGCTGATGACACAACCAATTTGGTAATTCAAATCTTCTTCATCTATCATTTTTTTTTCAAATATCTGGGGTATAACGTAAATTAAATTTTGACATAACTCATCTAGTTTGCTTCGTTTGAAATTAACATTATGTTAGATAATCGCTGTTTTAAATAATAAGTGTATTGTTGTTGTAAAATATTAGAACTATTCAAAGCTACATTCCAGCTCTCCACATTTACGTTCCAATTATTTAAAGCTACATTCCCACTATCCAAAGCTACGTTCCAACTATCCAAAGCTACATTCCAACTATCCAAATGTACGTTCCAATTATCCAAAGCTACATTTCAACTATCCAAAACTACATTCCAGCTCTCCACAACTACATTCCAATTATCCAGAGCTACATTCCAACTATCCACAGCTACATTTCAACTGGCCAAAACTACATTCCAAATATGTAAAGCTACATCCCTACTGTCCAAAGCTGTATCCCAACTATCCAAAAGTATATTCCAATTATCCGAAGCTACATTTCAACTACCCACACCTACATTTCAACTATCCAAAGCTACATTCCAACTATCCACACCTACATTTAAACTATTCAAAGCTACGTTTCAATTATCCAAAGGTACATTTCAATTATCCGAAGATACATTTCAACTATCCAAAGCTACATTCTAGCTATCCACAACTATATTCCAATTATCCAAAGCCACATTTCAACTATCCACAGCTACATTTCAACTATCCAAATCTGTATTCCAATTATTTAAAGCTACATCCCAACTATCCAAAGCTATATTCCAACTATCCAAAGGTACATTTTAATTACCCGAAGCTACATTTCAACTATCCACAGCTACATTTCAACTATCCAAAACTACATTTTAGGTATCCACAGCTACATTTCAACCATTCAAAGCAACATTCCAATTATCCAAAGATACATTTCAATTATCCGAAGATACATTTCAACTATCCAAAGCTACATTCTAGCTCTCCACAACTATATTCCAATTATCCAAAGCTACATTACAACTATCCACAGCTACATTTTAACTATCCAAAGCTACATTTCAATTAATTAAAGCTACATCCCAACTATCCAAAGCTATATTTTAACTATCCAAAGGTACATTCCAATTACTCGAAGCTACATTTCAGCTATCCACAGCTACATTTCAACTATTGAAAGCTACATTCCGATTATCCAGAGATACATTTCAATTCTCCGAAGATAGCTTTCAACTATCTAAAGCTACATTCTAGCTCTCCACAATTATATTTCAATTATCCAAAGCTACATTCCAATCATCCAAAGCTAGATTCCAACTATCCACAGCTACATTTCAACTATCCAAAGCTACATTCCAATTATTTAAAGCTACATTTCAACTATCCAAAGCTATATTTCAACTATCTAAAGCTACATTTCAACTATCTAAAGCTACATTCCAGCTATCCAAAGCTATATTCCAACTATCCAAAGGAACATTTCAATTATTTAAAGCTACATTTCAACTATTCAAAGCTACCAATTATCCAAAGATACATTCCAATTATTCGAAGAAACATTTCAACTATCCAAAGCTAGATTCTACCTCTCCATAACTATATTCCAAATATCCAAAGTACATTCCAACTATCCACAGCTACACTTCAATTCTCCAAAGCTACATTCTAATTATTTAAAGGTACCTCCCAACTATCCAAAGCTATATTCCAACTCTCCAAAGGTACATTCCAATTACCCACAATTATCCACAGCTACATTTCAACTATCCAACGCCACAGTTCAACTATCCACAGCTATATTTCAACTATCTAAAGCTACATTTCAACTATATAAAGCTACATTTTAGCTCTCCACAACTATATTCCAATTATCCAAAGCTACATTCCAACTATCCACAGCTACATTTCAACTATCCAAGACTACATTCCAATTATGTAAAGCTACATCTCTACTGTCCCAAGCTGTATTCCAACTATCCAAAAGTATATTCCAATTATCCGAAGATACATTTCAACTATCCAAAGCTACATTCTAGCTCTCCACAACTATATTCCAATTATCCAAAGCTACATTTCAACTATCCACAGCTACATTTCAACTATCCAAAGCTACATTCCAATTATTTAAAGCTACATCCCAACTATCCAAAGCTATACTCCAACTATCCAAAGGTATATCCCAATTATCCGAAGCTACATTTCAACTATCCAAAGCTACATTTCAACTATCCACAGCTACATTTCAACTATCCAAAGCTACATTCCAATTATTTAAAGCTATATCCCAACTATCCAAAGCTATATTCCAACTATCTAACGAATCTTTTGGTATCTTTTGGTATCCTTAAAATTATTTCCAAATATTATTACTGATAGTAATGTATCATTTTTAAAAGCGAGAGAGTGATTTATAAAAAACGAATTTGTATTGAATGCAGAAAAGACGAATGGCATGTTTAGAACTAAACAACTACAGATTGAACCACCTAAGAAAATAAAAATTGTAAATGATTCAATAGACTTCAAAAACGATATAAAATTTTTAGGTATGCAAATTGATGCCAATTTAGACTGGTCGGTTCAAGTTAGCCTAGCATGCCAAAAATTAAACAAAATTTGTTACAGTATGAGAGTCATAAGTAAATATTTAAATGAGATATCTATGAGGAATATATATTTTGCCAATTGTGAGTCAGTTGTTAGATTTGGGATTATTTTTGGGAAAGCAATGACGTAAACAATGTTTTTATTTTACAAAAAGAGAGTTATACGATTAATGTATAATATGAAATTTACAGAATCTTGTAGGGGAACATTTAGGTCAAAAAACATATGTACAGCTATTGCCATCTATATATATATATATATATATATATATATATATATATATATATATATATAAGAATGCCTTTTATTTATGTTTAAAAACAAACAAAGTTTATTTAACCACAATACGGTACATAAATATGAGACAAGAAGTGTTGATATAAATTATCCAATACATAGACTCACGTTAATAGAAAAAAAACTCTCACTATATGTGTATTAGATTATACAATAACACTACCTGACAGCTTAAAGGGCATTGAAAGGCTAGGTGAATTTAAAAATAAATTGAAAAGATATCTAGCAAATTTAGAACCTTATACTTTGAGTGAATATCTTTTAAATAGAAATTGGATGTATATGTATATAGGGTGACGTCATTTCATTTAAGGTTTTACCTGTAAGAGACTGGTAGGCTTTCTTGGAAATAAAATTATTATTACTATTATTATTGTCCAAAGGTACATTTTAATTACCTGAAGCTACATTTCAACTATCCACAGCTACATTTTAACTATCCAAAGCTACATTTTCACTATCCACAGCTACATTTCAACATCCAAAGCTACATTTCAACTATCCAAAGCTACATTTTAGCTCTCCACAACTATATTCCAATTATCCAAAGCTACATTCCAACTATCCACAGCTACATTTCAACTATCCAAAGCTACATTCCAATTATTTAAAGCTACATCCCAACTATCCAAAGCTATATTCCAACTATATAGAGGTACATTCCAATTACCCGAAGCTATATTTCAACTATATCCAGCTACATTCCAACTATTCACAGCTACATTCCAACTATCTTAAGCTACATTCAAGCTATCCAAAACTATATTTCAACTATTCAAAGCTACATTCCAACTGTTCAGAGTTATATTTTAACTATCCAAAGCTACATTCCAATTATCCGAAGCTACATTCTAATCTTCCACAGCTACATCCCAACTATCCACAACTACATTCAAATTATCCAAAGCTACATTCCAACTATCCACAGCTACATTCCAACTATTTAAAGCTACATTCCAGCTATCCAAAGCTATATTCCAACTATCCAAAGGTACATTCCAATTATCCGAAGCTACATTCCAACTATCCACAGCTACATTTAAATTATCCAAAGCTACATTTCAACTATGCACAGCTACATTTCAACTATCCATAGCTACATTCCAACTATCTTAAGCTACATTCAAGCTATCCAAAACTATATTTTCACTATTCAAAGCTACATTCCAGCTGTCCAGAGTTATATTCCAACTATCCAAAGCTACATTCCAATTATCCGAAGCTACATTCTCACCTTCTACAGCTACATCCCAACTATCCGCAACTACATTCAAATTATCCAAAGCTACATTCCAACTATCCACAGCTACATTCTAACTATCTTAAGCTACATTCAAGCTATCCAAAACTATATTTCAACTATTCAAAGCTACATTCCAACTGTCCAGAGTTATATTTTAACTATCCAAAGCTACATTCCAATTATCCGAAGCTACATTCTAATCTTCTACAGCTACATCCCAACTATTTACAACTACATTCAAATTATCCAAAGCTACATTCCAACTATCCACAGCTACATTCCAACTATCTAAAGCTACATTCCAGCTATCCAAAGCTATATTCCAACTATCCAAAGGTACATTCCAATTATCCGAAGTTACATTCCAACTATCCACAGCTACATTTAAATTATCCAAAGCTACATTTCAACTATGCACAGCTACATTCCAACTATCCATAGCTACATTCCAACTATCTTAAGCTACATTCAAGCTATCCAAAACTATATTTTCACTATTCAAAGCTACATTCCAGCTGTCCAGAGTTATATTCCAACTATTTAAAGCTACATTCCAATTATCCGAAGCTACATTCTCACCTTCTACAGCTACATCCCAACTATCCGCAACTACATTCAAATTATCCAAAGCTACATTTTAACTATCCACAGCTACATTCCAACTATCTAAAGCTACATTCCAGCTATCCAAAGCTATATTCCAACAATCCAAAGGCACATTCCAATTATCCGAAGCTACATTCCAACTATCCACAGCTACATTTAAATTATCCAAAGCTACATTTCAACTATGCACAGCTACATTCCAACTATCCAAAGCAACATTCCAACCACCCAAAGCTGCAGTCAAACTATCCCAAGCTATATTCCAACTATCCAAAGGTACATTCCAATTATCTGAAGCTACATTTCAACTATCCAAAGCTACATTCCAAATGTCCAAAGTTTCAAAAAATTCTGGCAAAATTTTTTCGAGAAAGTTTAACTTGCAAATCATCATGTTGCAACGGAGGCTGTGCATCCGCAGCTTCTCAAACGTATTGTTTGAAGTTTGTCCAACTGTAGCTAAGTGATGCACAATAAGAAAAAATTAGGAAATCATTTGGATAATTACGAAGTGGTTCGCTGTGTATTGACCCAAATTCGGTTCAATTACCGTATTTTAAAAAATTAAGGTCGCATATGTTAATGATTCCCGTCGTTTATTTACATTTATATTAAACGAAAATTACGAAGCTTCATTACGCTAACAATAGAATCAGTTATGATATGTCTATAAAAAAAACCGCCGGCATTCCATTCCGTCATACGTTTCTTCAGAGAATACGAATAATGTCTTTAACAAAGACGAATGAATAATTTAGAAGTAAAGACCATTTTCCGAGAATATTGTTTTAACTATCCCACAATCGGACAGTGATTTATTGATTTTTATGAGACGTATCATTACGCGGCCTTTTATTCGCGGACGTCTAATCAATAATGTTTGTTTAAGCCTTTTAACTTCCCAGAATCGAGATTACTCTCGCATTTAGTCACCCGAGCAACAGGTAAGAAGGCCCACCATCGCCTCGGTTCATCATCATGCTCTAGATGACTAAAAATTGGGACGTTTTACCTCTTTATGTCAATTTTGGTACATCTGGAGACGTTTAGTAAACGTTGTTTAGTAAACGACGTTTAGTAAACGACGTTTAGTAAACGACGTTTAGTAAATGACGTTTAACAAACGACATTTAGTAAATGACGTTTAACAAACGACATTTAGTAAACGTCGGTTAGCAAACAAAACTGAAGCCAGCGAACTCGAAACTCGAAGGCGAATTCAAAACTCAAGGGTGAATTCAAAACTCAAGGGGGAATTCGAAACTCAAAGAGAAACTCGAAATTGGAAGGCGAACCAATAAAGTGTAGCTTTTGTGTAAGAATTTTCCACTAAATGATCGCCTTCCTCTTAAGAAAAATTCATATTGCGATTCAGCATACCTATGGCAAAACGAGCTTTCTATTTTGATCTGCCGTCGCCGTTTACCGTCCACCGATGTTCCCCTCGGAGATAGCTGCCCCAAAATAGATCCCAGCGAACCACTCGGACGTTTCCCATTTGTTTATCCAGTAGCCCGTGGTTGATGATGTACACTGGGAGTTATCCCGGGTGCCTTCGGGCGTTCATCGGGGGACGTATTCGCGACAGTTTGCCTTTCGTTCATTTTGGTCGTTAGTTTTGCTCTGCGAATTAATTTCATGGAACGTTACGAGGGTTAAAACCGTTTTAAATACTGAAAAAACTTTAGTTAAATACGTTCACTTTGAGCCAGCTCATCGTTCACATATGCGACGAATTAGTGTATTCTGGTAGCTGAAAGCAATTAGTTGTACAAACACGTGAACAAATGAGTTTTCTAAACGATGCAAAATGAGTTTTCTAGCCGGCAGTCTGCGTATGTGAAGAATATACAATCAATTAGTGGCGGTGTGTTGAAATCGATTTTACTATCAGTTACTGAACAATCTACCAACGGCTGACGGATGAATGTTACCTCGTTTGTCAACGTTACTTTGGCCGTGTAGGAGAAAAGGTTTTAAATAGAAACGCCGCGTGGAATTCATCTTAGATCTTAGGCAAATGAATCAACTAATATTACGGTGATGTGATAGCTTCCAAGAATTCAACTTTTTTCGCCTCATTTAAGCCGATGATTAATTTTCCTTATTTTTATTGTCTTTGGAAAGATTTAGAGATTAGACAAATTTACTTTGTCAAGGCAGACAAATTTAACTCATTTGTAATTGTCCAAATCGAAAATTTTAGTTAGGCAATTATTTTTAGGCGCGTTGAGCAACTTTTGTTAACTTATGGTTACCCATGACCATTTGTGGCAGTATCACGCTAATTTTCGTTACCAACATGCTCTAATGTGAACAGTATTATGTAGAGTAAGTAAGACGCGTAATATAATTCGAAAAACGCGTGAACTGCAGCGGGGATTGAACCCGCGACCTATCATGCAAGAAGCAGTCGTCCTACCCATTGCGCCATACCCTCTCCCGTTTTACTCGCTTGATAACCTATCCCTACGTCCGCAATAAGTTGAACACTGACTACATCAGAAAAGAAAATACGCTCAAGTTTTCACTTCTGTCGGCAGCCCCAAAAACTACCTAATTTTTTTTTGTTACACTGCTAATGTACGTAAATACTGAACAGTGGTCGTACATTTTTTAGTATTTATTATGAGGTGTGTTTTTTGAACGATTCAAATGAAAATTATTGTAATCAAACGAAATAATTTCCGTTGCTCGAATTTTTGATTTTTCGGAATTGCGTTAGGTAAACGAATATTAATCGCTTATACATTTATAATGCCCTACGGTCGTATTTCAAACGGCGATATTATCAGTTTAGTTGAGCGGGATTGTTGGTTTTTTTTTTACTAAAAATGATAATTATTTATGAGTTCGCATTGTTGCTTTTTCGATGCGAAAAGGTTTTCCACAATAAAATTAATTTAAATGCCAAGATAAACAAACTAACGGGCATCGGACACGCAACCCCTTCGGCATGAAAATTACCATTTTCTTTGAGAGGCTGGTGCGATATTTTCCAATTAAAAAGCGCCGACCCTAAACGCCATAACGCATGCAACCTTCGATTAAGTCCTCGAATGTGTGATTATTATTACTGTTTTTGCTCTATTTATTGTTAACTGGATGTACATTAAAAGCGAGCTTTTCTCGAAACTAGGAAAATTAAAGAATTAGATAAATCATAAATATGTTTATCATAATCAATAATTTGCTAAAAAAAATTACAAAAATATTCAAAATTAAAAAATATTTTGATTATCTAACAAATAATTTTGCAAAATAAAAAATTTTACATGTACAAATATTTTTAATTAATAGTTTAAAAAATGAAGCTTCAAACATTTAAAAAACTAAATGAGGAAAGTGTGTTGGTCTGTCTGTCTGCTGAACGTATCAATGAATTTGAACAAAACATCTTTCTGCAATGCCGCACGAACTCTTTAAAACCGTATCAGCTGATTAAGTTAGTTTCGTTACGTTTAACAAAACAATTAATTTTTAAATCATCTGAAGTCACCCGGTGCAGCGTGTACACCCACCAACCCCTGGGGATACACGTACCCCACTTACACTGTCTTACTAAAAGATACTCTTTCGTAGAAACCAAATGACATAATTCGTGTTTACCCAGGAAGAAATTCCATTTCCTCCTTTTTAATAAAAATATATTTTATTTCCTCATCTTGTAAATTTACGTCTCTCCTTTAAAATAAATCTAAGAATGTTTACGATTATAATAAATTCTTCGCTCGTCTCTTTAAAAACACGCCATTGCAGTAGCGAGGGTGAGTTTTCGCCGATGATCTCCAAGTTAGAAAAAATTTTATATTTTCGTAAATGTACGGATCTCGATGCAGTTAATCATATTTTCCTTTAATTACATCCGGCAATGAATAATAAAAAAACAGTATCCTTGTAATTCGGATCAAAGAGACGTAATGAAATATTCATACCGCGTCCCTTTCCAAGCTCAATTTAATGAATCAGATATGTGTTATTAATGCAGAGGCTAATGGCATTACCTTTTCACCTTTATTTACATAATTTTTCCTCATTTAGGCATTTAGCTGATTTTTTAGAGATGTAAGCACTGAAATTCGAACTGTAAACATCAGCTGTGTACATCTGTTAAGCCTGAAACGAAAATTTCAGCAAAAATCGACGACGTTTGTCGAATTTTTCCACAATAGCATTGTGTAACTTTTTATTAAAAATTTTAATATATTTTCATGCCACATTCTACATTTTGGAATACGATAACATACCAGAGACACGCTCTCTGCTTTTTTTTCTTGTTACCATTTATAAATTGCGTCACTCGGTGATAAAGCACTAGAAAATAAAATTTTTTAGGAGTAGAATATTTGGGGAGAATGTAATAAAAAAATTACATTCTCTAAATGAAATAAAAAATTACATTCCCTTAATTTTACCAAAGTTTACATTCTCTAAAAAAATTTTAATCAGCTGGAATTTTAGGGGCAAAAATTGTTGAAATCTTTGCTTGCGTTACCAGAGTGTATTGGCTTACTTTATATTTACGAATTTCTTTCATAATTATACATACTGAAGCTACATTGTTAGTTAACTTGAATAATATATCAAAGAAAACTACTAACTGCTTATTTTTTAAGTAATTACACATTTCTAAGGTACATTCTTTAATAATCTTGGGAATGTAATTAAGAAATTACATTCTCTACAATTTTTTTAATCAACTGATATATCAAATCAAAATTTGTTTAAATTTGAGATCGCATCAACAGTATATGTTGGCGCACTTTATATCTGCGGATTTCTTCCCTAATTATACATTCTTAAGTTACATTTTTAGTAAACCTTAAGTAATATATCAAACTAAACTAGTCAATGCTGACCTTCTTGTACAAGTACACCTATCTAAGCTACATTATTTAATAATATTAGGATACATTCTTTAATAATTTTGAAAATGTAATTAAGAAATTACATTCCCTAAAATTGAAATACAGAACTTGTTCCCTGAAACCAAGAAAGATTATAAAATACAACAAAGGTTGCTCTAACGCGTTTTGACAGCCAAGATGTCATCTTCAGAGAGAAAAGTTTTCTTTGAAGATAACCAAAGACCAGTCCGTTCCACCAAAATAACATTCTCTACAAATTTTTAATCTTCTTGAGCTACATTCTAATTAACCTCAAGTATTAGATCAAACCAAACTAGTAACAGCTCGCTTTTTTAATGTAATTACATTCTTCATGTTAAAGTATATTCTTTAATAATATTAGGGTACATTCTTTAATAATTTTAAGAATTTAATTAAGAAATTACATTCTCTAAAAATTTGTAATCAAGTGATATTTTCATTATGAAGAATACTGATATTTCAAGCCAAAAAGTGTTTAAATTTGTGATCGCGTAGCAAATCTTTATTGGCGCACTTTGTAACTGCGATTTTCTTGTATAATTATACATTTTTAAATTACATTTTTAGTTAACCTTAAGTATTAGGTCAAACAAAACTAGTAACTGCTCAATTTTTTTATATAATTACATTATTTAAGATAAGTTACATTCTTTAATAATGCTAGGGTACATTCTTTAATAATTTGAAGAATGTAATTAAGAAATTACATTCTCTAAAAATTTGTAATCAAGTGATATTTTCATTATGAAGAATACTGATATTTCAAGTCAAAAATTGTTTTAATTTGTGACCGCGTAACAAATCTATATTGGCGCCCTTTGTAACTGCGATTTTCTTGTATAATTATACATTCTTGACCTCCATTATTAGTGGACCTTGAGTAATATATGAAACCAAACTAGTAAATACTGACTTTTTCATATAATTACACATATTTAAGTTACATTCTTTAATTATATTAAGGTATATCCTTTAGTAATCCTAAGAATGTAATTAAAAAATTACATTCTCCACAAATTTTTAATCAAGTGATATCTGAAGCTCAAAAATTGTTTAAATTTGTTATCGAGTCTCTAATGTATGTTGGCCCATTTTTTATCTGCGGATTCTTACATAATTATTCATTCTGGAGCTAAATTATTAGTGAACCTTAAGTAATATATGAAGCCGAACTAGTAAATGCTGACTTTTTTATATAATTAGACACATCTAAGCTACATTTTTAAATAATATTAAGGTACATTCTTTAGTGATTCAAAGAATGTAATTAAGGAATTACATTCTCTACCAAATTTAATCAATTAATATTTCAAGCTGAAACATTGCTTAAATTTGTAATTGCTTCACCAGTGTATATTGGCGCACTTTGTATCTGCGAATTTCTTGCATAATTATACATTATTGAGCTACATTGTTAGTTAACCTTAAGTAATATATCAAACCGAGCAAGTGATGCTGACTTTTTATATATTACACATAGTCAAGCTACATTCTTTAATAATTCTAAGGTACATTCTTTAGTAATCCTAAGAATGTAATTAGGAAATTACATTCTCTACAAATTTTTAATCAACTGATATCTCAAGATCAAAAATTGTTTTAATTTGTGATCGCGTCACCAGTGTATATTGGCGCACTTTGTATCTGAGAATTTCTGTCATAATTATAACATTCTTGAGCTACATTGTTAGTCAACCTTAAGTAATACTGTATGTATATCAAACAGAACTAGTAATGCTGACTTTTTTATATAGTGACACACATCTAAGCTACATTATTTAATAATATTAGGCTACATTCTTTAATAAGTTTAAGAATGTAATTAATAAATTACATTCTCTGCCAATTTTTAATCAAGTGATATCTGAAGCTTTAAAAATTGTTTAAATTTATGATTATATCACCAGTGTATATTGGCGTACTTTGTATCTACGGATTTCTTACATAATTATACTTTTTAGAGCTACATTGTTAGTGAATCTTAAGTAATATATAAAACCATAGTAAATGCTGACTTTTTCATATAATTACACATATTTAAGTTACATTCTTTAATTATATTGAGGTATATCCTTTAGTAATCCTAAGAATATAATTAAAAAATTACATTCTCTACAAATTTTTAATCAAGTGATATCTGAAGCTCAAAAATTGTTTAAATTTGCTATCGAGTCTCTAGTGTATGTTGGCCCATTTTATATCTGAGGATTCTTACATAATTATACATTCTTGAGCTAAATTATTAATGAACCTTAAGTATTATATGAAGCCAAAGTAGTAAATGCTAATTTTTTATATAATAAGACATATCTAAGCTACATTTTTAAATAATATTAAGGTACATTCTTTAGGTATTCTAAGAATGTAATTAGGGAATTACATTCTCTACAAATGTTTAATCCATTAATATTTTAAGCTCAAACATTGTTTAAATTTGTGATTGCGTCACCAGTGTATATTGGCGCACTTTGTATCTGCGAATTTCTTGCATAATTATACATTATTGAGCTACATTGTTAGTTAACCTTAAGTAGTTTATCAAACCAAACAAGTGATGCTGACTTTTTATGTCTTACACATATTCAAGCTACATTCTTTAATAATATTAAGGTACATTCTTTAGTAATTCTAAGAATGTAATTAAGAAATTACATTCTCTACAAATTTTTAATCAACTGGTATCTCAAGCTCAAAAATTGTTTTAATTTGTGATCACGTCATCAGTGTATATTGGCGCACTTTGTATCTGCGAATTTCTTTCATAATTATAACATTCTTGAGCTACATTGTTAATCAACTTTTAGTAATATATCAAACAGAACTAGTAATGCTGACTTTTTTATATGACACACATCTAAGCTACATTATTTAATAATATTAGGGTACATTCTTTTATAATTTTAAGAATGTAATTAAGAAATTACATTCTCTGCAAATTTTTAATCAAGTGATATCTGAAGCTCAAAATTTGTTTACATTTATGATCATATTACCAGTGTATATTGGCGCACTTTGTATCTATGGATTTCTTACATAATTATACTTTTTAGAGCTACATTGTTAGTAAACCTTAAGTAATATATCGAACCAAACTAATAAATGCTGACTTTTTTATATAATTATACATATTTAATTTACATTCATTAATTAATTTTAATAAAGTACATTCCTTAATAACATTAAAGTATATTCTTTAATAATCTCAAGAATGTAATTAAGAAATTACATTCTCTGCAAATTTTGAATTAACTGGTATCTCAAGCTCAAAAATTGTTTCAATTTGTGATCACTTCACCAGTCAATATTGGCGCACTTTGTATCTATGGATTTCTTGCGTAATTATATATTCTTGAGCTACACTGTTGGCGTAGCAGCTACAGTGTCAGTGTAGTAGCTCTACAGTGTTAATGTAGCAATATATCAAATCTAACTGGTAAATGCTAATATTTTTATATAATTACACATATCTATAAGCCATATTCTTTAATAATATTAAGGTACATTACTTAGTAAACTTAAGAATGTAATTAAAAAATTACATTCTTTATAAATTTTTAATTAGCTCATATTTTAAGTCGAAAATTGATTAAATTTGTGATCGCGTCACCAGTATACATTGGCGCACTTTTTATCTGCGGATTTCTTGCATTATTATACATTCTTGAGCTACCTTGTTAGTCAGCCTTAGGTAATATATCAAACTGAACTAGTAAATGCTTACTTTTTTATATATTTACACTTTTCTAAGCTACATTCTTTAATAAAATTAGGATAATTTTTTTATTAATCTTAAGAATGTAGTTAAGAACTACAATTTTCTTGCATAATTATACGTTCTTGAGCTACATTCTTAGTTAACCTCAAGTATTAGATCAAACCAAACTCGTAACAGCTCGCTTTTTTAATGTAATTACATTCTTTATGTTAAAGTATATTCTTTAATAATATTAGGGTACATTCTTTATTCATTTTAAGAATGTAATTAAGAAATTACATTCTCTAACAATTTGTAATCAAGTGATATTTTTATTATGAAAAATATCGATAGTTCAAGTCAAAAATTGTTTAAATTTGTGATCGCGTAAGAAATCTATATTGGCGCACTTTGTAACTGCGATTTTCTTGTACAACTATACATTCTTAAGCTACATTCTTAGTTAACCTTAAGTATTAGATCAAACCAAACTAGCGACTGGTCACTTTTTTTATATAATTACATTCTTTAAGATAAGTAACATTCTTTAATAATACTAGGGTACATTTTTTAATAATTTTAAGAATGTAATTAAGAAATTACATTCTGTAAAAATTTGTAATCAAGTGATATTTTTATTATGGAAAATATTGATATTTCAAGTCAAAAATTGTTCAAATATGTGATTGCGTAACAAATCTATATTGGCGCACTTTGTAACTGCAATTTTCTTGTATAATTATACATTCTTGAGTTACATTCTTAGTTAACCTTAAGTATTGGATCAAACCAAATTAGTAACTGCTCACTTTTTTATATAATTACATTCTTTTTAAGTTAAATTACATTCTTTTTAAGTTAAATTACATTCTTTAATAATATAAGGGTACATTCTTTGATAATTTTAGGAATGTAATTAAGAAATTACATTCTCTAAAAATTTGTAATCAACTGATATTTCTATCATGACAAATACTGATATTTCCAGTCAAAAAAGTGTTTAAATTTGTGACCGCGTAACAAATCTATATTGGCGCACTTTATAACTCCAATTTTCTTATATAATTATAAATTCTTGAGCCACATTCTTAGTTAACCTTAAGTATTAGATCAAACCAAATTAGTAACTGCTCACTTTTTTATATAATTACATTCTTTTTAGGTTAAATTACATTTTTTAATAATATTATAATACATTCTTTAATAATTTTAGGAATGTAATTAAGAAATTACATTCTCTAAAAATTTGTAATCAAGTGTTATTTCCATCATGAAGAAAACTGATATTTCAAGTCAAAAATTGTTTTAATTTGTGACCTCATAACTAATCTATATCGACGCACTTTGTAACCGCAATTTTCTTGTATAATTATACATTCTTGAGCTACAGTCTTTGTTAACCATAAGTATTAGATCAAACCAAACTCGTAACTGTTCACTTTTTTTATATAATTACATTCTTTAATAATACTAGGGTACATTCTTTAATAATTTTAAGAATGTAATTAAGAAATTACATTCTTAAAAAATGTTTAATCAACTGATATTTTCATCATGACGAATACTGATATTTCAAGTCAAAAATTGTTTTAATTTGTGACCGCGTAACAAATCTATATCGACGCACTTTGTAACTGCGATTTTTTTTTGTATAATTATACATTCTTGAGCTATATTTTTAGTTAACCCTAAGTATTAGATCAAACCAAAGTAGTAACTGTTCACTGTTTTTATATAATTACATTCTTTAAGATAAGTAACATTCTTTAATAATACTAGGGTACATTCTTTATAATTTTAAGAATGTAATTAAGAAATTACATTCTCAAAAAATGTTTAATTCAACTGATATTTCCATCATGACGAATACTGATATTTCTAGTCAAAAAGTGTTTAAATTTGTGATCGCGTAACAAACACATATTGGCGCACTTTGTAACTGCTATTTTCTTGTATAATTATACATTACTTAGAGCTACATTCTTAGTTAACCTTAAGTATTAGATCAAACCAAACTAGTAACTGCTCACTTTTTTTATATACATACATTCTTTAAGATAAGTTACATTCTTTAATAATACTAGGGTACATTCTTTAATAATTTTAAGAATGTAATTAAGAAATTACATTCTCTAAAAATTTGTAATCAAGTGATATTTTTATTATGAAGAATACTGATATTTCAAGTCAAAAATTGTTTAAATTTGTAATCGCGTAACAGTGTATATTGACGCACTTTGTAATTGCGATTTACTTGCATAACTATACATTCTTGAGCTACATTCTTAGTTAACCTTAAGTATTAGATCAAACCAAACTAGTAACTGTTCACTTTTTTACATAATTACATTCTTTAAGATAAGTCACATTCTATAATAATACTAGGGTACATTCTTTAATAATTTTAAGAATGTAATTAAGAAATTACATTCTCTAAAAAATTTCAAACAACTGATATTTTTATCATGAAGAATACTGATATTTCAAGTCAAAAATTGTTTAAATTTGTGATGGCGTAACAAATGTCCATTGTTTATACGATTTTCTTGCTAAATTATACATCCTTAAGCTTCACCGTTAATTAATTTTTAATAACATTACAAATCTAATATTTAACTGTTGACATTTTATACAATTAGATTAAGCTACATTAACTAATCATAAGAAGGTAATTAAAAAATTACATTCTGTACAAATTGTTCAATCAACTCGTATTGGGGCTCTAAACTTAATCAAATTTGCGTTGGGGTTACCAGCTCGTTAGTGAATATTTTAACACTTTTATTTAAAACGGAAATTGATTTGTATACCGGCAAATACTGCACAAGCTCAGGAGCGTCTTCCATCTGTTTGAATAGGCCACCCGTTCGTATTCCATTTCTAGCAGAATATTCGACTTCCAGCAGAATATTCGACTTCCAATAGAATATTCGGTTTCCAGCAGAATATTCGATTTCCAGCAGAATATTCGTCTTCCAGCAGAATATTCGACTTCCAGCAGAATATTCGACTTCCGGCAAAATATTCGACCTCTAGATCTTCTAGAGGGGCCTCAAACGCGCATTCATTTCATCGCCCCGAGAATGTCCTCAAATATTTGACTAAATTCTAGATATTGCATCATTTAAAGAAGCTCTTACACGTTACGACCAATTTAATATTACACACTCTGTCAAATTTTTACTCGCGTCGACGACGTAAAGAAATATTTCTTAAGTAGACGCAAAGTTTACAAAACGCCATTATGCGGTGCTCATTATTGCTAAACTGAATTTTAAGCATGAGTTACAAGCCTGAAAACCGGCAATTACGTTGATGTTAACATTTTAATACGAATTATGCAGGAAGGCCATTGTGCTGCTATCTTTTTGAAGCATCTTCAGCTCGAATTTCGAGATATAATTTAGAGGAGGCGTACTGCATTTTTAACAGAGTTATAAATTCGGCAGAAACTCGAGAATAACTTTAATCCGGTGCATGATTACAGTGTGTTACGCCGTAAACATTCCAATTTATTTTATTTTTTTCGGTCATATGTGAGCGCGCTGACTTCATAAATTTTCTTTTTTTTTTGTGTGTGTTATAGTTTAGTTATCAACGTCACCTGTTGACGTTGTCAGGTCCTTGATTATCATGTTTTCATTTCTTTAACGAAATAATAATAGTTCTTGGCTGACACGCCCTCGGGAAACACGAGGTTAAGGAACTTGGCATTATATGGACTAAGACAAACTAGAAGTAACTAAATTTTTAACAAAAGAGCTGCTATCTAGTGCAGTTCCCTTCCACATGCGTCTATTTGGGTATTTATATTTATATTCATAATCATTTTTAAAAGCTTTTGAAGCCTAATTTAAATCCATATTTCTGTTATATATAAATCAGAAATATGTTAAATACTCAGAGACAGTTATTTGCTTGCACCTAATGCTCAGTTACGTACTTCGAAAGCAATCTTGAGGTACACCATTAATTAACTTTACGTAGAAAGTATACATATAACATGTATTAATAATCTTAAGAATGTAGTTAAAAAATTACGTTGAGAATGTAATTAAAAATTACATTCTCTAATTAAGAAATTACATTCTCTATGTTTTTTTCAATTTATTTAACATTTCTTCGGCCCAGTTTGTAAATATTTAAATTTTTATGGTTTGACAATTTTCTAAACAATTTTTTAAATGCGACTACGTGATATTTAAATTTATTGAAAACGTCACTTCATGACAGTTTACAAATTAAGAGGTTAGTTTATTTTACATAGAATAGGAATAATGAAAAATAGGAGACCAAAAATTAGATATGGAAAAAATAAAAATTTTGTATTTTTGATAAATTAGGAAAATATAAAAAATACATAAAAAAGGTTGTAGCACATAATATTTTCGGTCAATAAGGGTCTACCATGAAGAATTACATTCTCTAATTAAGAAAATACATTCTCTATAAATTTTTTAATTAACTTATATTTCGGGCTCAAAAGCAATCTTGAGATACACTGTTAATTAACTTTACGTAAAAAGTATACATATAACACGTATTAATAATCTTAAGAATGTAGTTAAACAATTACGTTGAGAATGTAATTAAAAAATTACATTCTCTAATTAGGAAATTACATTCTTTAATTAAGAAAATACATTCTCTAATTAAGAAAATACATTCTCTAATTAAGAAAATACATTCTTTAAACATTTTTTAATTAACTTAAATTTCGGGCTCAAAAGCAATCTTGAGGTACACTGTTAATTAACTTTACGTAAAAAGTATACATATAACACGTATTAATAATCTTAAGAATGTAGTTAAAAAATTACGTTGAGAATGTAATTAAAAAATTACATTCTCTAATTAAGAAATTACATTCTTTAATTAAGAAAATACATTCTCTAATTAGGAAAATAGATTCTCCAATAAGAAAATACATTCTCTAATTAAGAAAATACATTCTCTAAACATTTTTTAATTAACTTAAATTTCGGGCTCAAAAGCAATCTTGAGGTACACTGTTAATTAACTTTACGTAAAAAAGTATACATATAACACTTATTAATAATCTTAAGAATGTAGTTAAAAAATTACGTTAAGAATGTAATTAAAAAATTACATTTTCTAATTAGGAAATTACATTCTTTAATTAAGAAAATACATTCTCTAATTCAGAAAAACATTCTCCAATTAAGAAAATACATTCTCTAATTAACAAAATACATTCTCTATAAATTTTTTAATTAACTTCTATTTCGGGCTCAAAAGCAATCTTGAGGTACAATGTTAATTAACTTTACGTAGAAAGTATACATATAACACGTATTAATAATCTTAAGAATGTAGTTAAAAAATTACGTTAAGAATGTAATTAAAAAATTACATTTTCTAATTAGGAAATTACATTCTTTAATTAAGAAAATACATTCTCTAATTCAGAAAAAACATTCTCCAATTAAGAAAATACATTCTCTAATTAACAAAATACATTCTCTCTAAATTTTTTAATTAACTTTTATTTCGGGCTCAAAAGCAATCTTGAGGTAGAATGTTAATTAACTTTACGTAGAAAGTATACATATAACACGTATTAATAATCTTAAGAATGTAGTTAAAAAATTACGTTGAGAATGTAATTAAAAATTACATTCTCCAATTAACAAATTACATTCTCTAATTAAGAAAATACATTCTCTAATTAAAAAAAAAACATTCTCCAATTAAGAAAATACATTCTCTAATTAACAAAATACATTCTCTTTAATTTTTTTAATTAACTTATATTTCGGGCTCAAAAGCAATCTTGAAGTACACTGTTAATTAACTTTACGTAGAAAGTATACATATAACACGTATTAATATTCTTAAAAATGTGGTTAAAAAATTACGTTGAGAATGTAATTAAAAAAATACATTCTCTAATTAAGAAATTACATTCTCTTATTAAAAACATACATTCTCTAATTTGGAAAATACATTATCCAAATAAGAAAATACATTCTCTAATTAAGAAAATACATTTTCTACACATTTTTTAATTAACTTGTATTTCAGGCTCAAAAGCAATCTTGAGGTACACTGTTAATTAACTTTACGTAGAAAGTATACATATAGCACGTATTAATAATCTTAAGAATGTAGTTAAAAAATTACGTTGAGAATGTAATTAAAAAATTAAATTCTCTAATTAAAAAATTACATTCTCTAATTAAGAACATACATTCTCTAATTTAGAAAATACATTCTCCAATTAAGAAAATACATTCTCTAATTAACAAAATACATTCTCTTTAATTTTTTTAATTAACTTATATTTCGGGCTCAAAAGCAATCTTGAAGTACACTGTTAATTAACTTTACGTAGAAAGTATACATATAACACGTATTAATATTCTTAAAAATGTGGTTAAAAAATTACGTTGAGAATGTAATTAAAAAAATACATTCTCTAATTAAGAAATTACATTCTCTTAATTAAGAAACATACATTCTCTAATTTAGGAAAATACATTATCCAATAAGAAAATACATTCTCTAATTAAGAAAATACATTTCTCTACACATTTTTTAATTAACTTGTATTTCAGGCTCAAAAGCAATCTTGAGGTACACTGTTAATTAACTTTACGTAGAAAGTATACATATAGCACGTATTAATAATCTTAAGAATGTAGTTAAAAAATTACGTTGAGAATGTAATTAAAAAATTAAATTCTCTAATTAAAAAATTACATTCTCTAATTAAGAACATACATTCTCTAATTTAGAAAATACATTCTCCAATTAAGAAAATACATTCTCTAATTAACAAAATACATTCTCTTTAATTTTTTTAATTAACTTATATTTCGGGCTCAAAAGCAATCTTGAGATAGAATGTTAATTAACTTTACGTAGAAAGTATACATATAACACGTATTAATATTCTTAAAAATGTGGTTAAAAAATTACGTTGAGAATGTAATTAAAAAGATACATTCTCTAATTAAGAAATTACATTCTCTTATTAAAAACATACATTCTCTAATTTGGAAAATACATTATCCAAATAAGAAAATACATTCTCTAATTAAGAAAATACATTTTCTACACATTTTTAAATTAACTTGTATTTCAGGCTCAAAAGCAATCTTGAGGTACACTGTTAATTAACTTTACGTAGAAAGTATACATATAGCACGTATTAATAATCTTAAGAATGTAGTTAAAAAATTACGTTGAGAATGTAATTAAAAATTACATTCTCCAATTAACAAATTACATTCTCTAATTAAGAAAATACATTCTCTAATTTAAAAAAACATTCTCCAATTAAGAAAATACATTCTCTAATTAACAAAATACATTCTCTATAATTTTTTTAATTAACTTATATTTCGGGCTCAAAAGCAATCTTGAAGTACACTGTTAATTAACTTTACGTAGAAAGTATACATATAACACGTATTAATAATCTTAAGAATGTAGTTAAAAAAATTACGTTGAGAATGTAATTAAAAAATTACATTCTCTAATTAAGAAATTACATTCTCTAATTAGGAAAATACTTTTTTTAATTAAGAAAATGCATTCTTTAATTAAGAAAATACATTATCTAATTAAGAAAATACATTCTCTACCAATTTTTAAATTAACTTGTATTTCGGGCTTAAAAGCAATCTTGAGGTACACTGTTAATTAACTTTATGTAGAAAGTATACATATAACACGTATTAATTATCTTAAGAATGTAGTTAAAAAATTACGTTGAGAATGTAATTAAAAAATTACATTCTCTAATTAAGAAATTACATTCTCTAATTAAGAACATACATTCTCTAATTTAGAAAATACATTCTCCAAATAAGAAAATACATTCTCTAATTAAGAAAATACATTCTCTACACATTTTTTAATTAACTTGTATTTCGGGCTTAAAATCAATCTTGAGGTACACTGTTAATTAACTTTACGTAGAAAGTATACATATAGCACGTATTAATAATCTTAAGAATGTAGTTAAAAAATTACGTTGAGAATGTAATTAAAAAATTACATTCTCTAATTAAGAAGTTACATTTTCTAATTAAGAAATTACATTCTCTTATTAAGAACATACATTTTCTAATTTGGAAAATACATTCTCCAAATAAGAAAATACATTCTCTAATTAAGAAAATACATTCTCTACACATTTTTTAATTAACTTGTATTTCGGGCTTAAAAGCAATCTTGAGGTACACTGTTAATTAACTTTACGTAGAAAGTATACATATAACACGTATTAATAATCTTAAGAATGTAATTAAAAAATTACGTTGAGAATGTAATTAAAAAATTACATTCTCTAATTAAGAAGTTACATTTTTCAATTAAGTAATTACATTCTCTTATTAAGAAAATACATTCTCTTATTTAGAAAATACATTCTTCAATTAAGAAAATACATTCTCCAATTAAGAAAATACATTCTCTACACATTTTTTTAATTAACTTGTATTTCGGGCTCAAAAGCAATCTTGAGGTACTACTGTTAATTAACTTTACGTAAAAAGTATACATATAGCACGTATTAATAATCTTAAGAATGTAGTTAAAAAATTACGTTGAGAATGTAATTAAAAATTACATTCCCTAATTAAGAACTTACATTCTCTAATTAAGAACATACATTCTCTAATTTAGAAAATACATTCTCCAATTAAGAAAATACATTCTCTAATTAAGGAAAATACATTCTTTACACATTTTTTATTTAACTTATATTTCGGACTCAAAAGCAATCTTGAGGTACACTGTTAATTAACTTAACGTAGAAAGTATACTGATAACACGTATCAATAATCTTAAGAATGTAGTTAAAAAATTACGTTGAGAATTTAATTAAAAAATCACATTCTCTAATTGAGAAATTACATTTTTTAATTAAGAAAATACATTCTCTAATTTTGCAAATACAATCTCCAATTAAGAAAATACATTCTCTAATTAAGAAAATACATTCTCTACAAATTTTTTAATTAACTCGTATTTCGGGCTCAAAAATTGTTGAAGTTTGTGATCGTGTTTATATTGGCGTATCTGCTAATTCTTTTGCACAAATATACATCCTTGAGCTATGGTGATAATTCACTTTAAATAATATAACGAGCAGAGTTGCTAACTGCTGATTTTTTATATAAGCTAAGTTTATATGAGATAAAAATATTAATAAGAGAATGTAATTAATAATTACATTCTCTTCAAATTTAAATCAACTTCTATTCAGGCTCACAAATTGTTGTTGAAATTTGAGATCGCGTCACCTGTACATATTGACGTACTCTGTGTCTACGATTTTTTTTTTATAATTATACATCCTTGGGTTATATTGTTAGTTGACTTTAAATAATATATTTAACAGTACTAACTGTTTATTTGTTTAGAGAATTATACTATATCTAAGATACATTTTTAATATTTAGAATGTAATTCTTAAGAAGAATGTAATACTTAATTACATTCTTCTTATTTAGAATGTAATTAATAACTACATTCTCTATGAATTTTTAAATCAATTTATATTTCTTGCTCAAAAATTAATAAAATTTTTGATCGTGTCATCATTGCATATTGATGCACTTTGTATCTACGAAGTTCTTACGCAGTTGTACATCCTTGAGCTACACTATTACTTGTCATATATCAAATAAAAGTACTAACTACTGATTATTTTTATATAATTACACATATCTAAGCAACACTGTTTAAATAACCTTAAGAATGTAATTAAGAAATTATATTCTCTAAAAAAATTTTGAACAAACTTGTATTTTGGGCACTTAAACAGGAGGGATTGATTGATGAAAGATTTGGCGAAGATCATGGGTCAGATTGGGGGTTTTTCGAGTGTGAATGTTGGGTACTGAATGTTTTATTAAAGACACAAGCATTTGCGATTGTATTCGCAAATGGAATTTCTTTATTTTTAATAATATCATCAATGTATGAGCTCCCTAATAAGCGAAGTTTACAATACGCCGTCTACAGTGCAGTTGAAAGCTCGGAATCAATACAATCTGCTTGATATTTTATTGTTTTAATTTTCGCCCTGTCTACCATTTACTGTATCCGATCCGCATTGTTCTAATTTTACTGCATATTGAAAAATGTCAGTTTGCTATCGACTTGTCATAGAGAAGCGTTTTTTTTCCCATTCGACTGTTTAGGAAAAGGACATCGAAACGTTAACAAAGTTATCTGCGAAGCAGCGGAAAAAAGCCAAAATAAATCGGATAATAAATTTTTAGTAAACGGTTCCCGACCCACCTACGCTCGAAAGTCAAGCAGAGTTCTCAGAAGCACAACTCAAAAGGCAGATATAAAATATGAATTTATTGCCGTCCGATATTATATATATTTTCTTTGTAATAGTGTTTGAAATCTTGCCGCTGCAACTCCCACATATGTTCTATCTAGTGTCACTTATGATATAAAACTGAAAATATACGACTCTATGTAATTTCCAAGCTTCGAATTAACCTTCAATCGTCAAGAAAACGATTTCAGGAGGACGCGGCTCAAACTTTATCACAGTCGAGTGAAAAACTTGTAGATATCTCTTAAATAAATGAAACTTTCCTCTACTCCACCGAGATTAAAATTTAATCAAACCACTTCCTAATATATTTTTCCTGAGATGTAGTAAGTCTTTTCCTGGTCATTTCGCCGACCTCTGGAGAGTTATTTGAGACGTAACGCGGCTTCACCAACATGATGGACGCGGGGAAAAGTGAATTCAAATGGCACCCCCGGTCTTCTTGACCAACAGGACCAAGATATATACACCTTACTCAACTATTCCTGTATTGGCACTTGACCGGACGTGCTCCAGGCGTTAATTCGACCCAACCATGAAAAGAGGACGCCGTGAATTTTACAATTTACAACCTGCGGCCGTCCGAATCGCCCGTCGTTAAAACGAGGCCTAACGGGGTGAAACCCCATAAAGCTGCTGCGAATTCAAATCGACGAGATGTTATCAAAACGTAAAAAAAATACCGACCCAAATTTCAGAAACTGATCTTAGTATTTGAACATCATTCTGCTATCTGCAGGAACTGTTTAGGGTTGGACATATTTCCTGAAAAAATGTGAAGAGTGTAAGACAAAAATTATTAGTCTTGGTTCTTCTTTTTAAGGTGTTGAAGTCTCGTGGACTTTCTCCTGGCAAAAAAGTTTTCTTTTACTTCTAATTCAATGGAATTTAGAAGTAATTCAATGAATTAGAAGTAATTCAATGGAATTAGAAGTATAAGAAGTAGAAGGTATTTGGTCATAGCAGTTTTTCAGGGGACAAATCTCCCTGAAAAAGGTTGATTCGTTTTAAATTCCGTGTAAAAATGTCGTGCTAATCGACACGACGTCGCTGAGTACGAAGGTGCATTTTGACGAACTGTATTTTGGTACTTTTTTCCACTGAAATGTCACTAGCTGGTAATTTAAGTGCGTTGGGTGGTCCTAACTAATTGATTGTTGAGCTGCCTTGAACTTATGCTGGTCGAAATTAAACGAGATAATTGTAGGTCCCCCATATACCTGGTCGTTTATTATTGAGAACAAGTTGGCCCTAAATTACACCTCGATTATAAAAGTCGTTTCGAAATTAAAATATTACTTGGGGATCGTTTCAGGTGGATTGATTTACAACTAATTTGAATGTCTCTGGTATGTTTCAGGCGAATTTCCATTTTGTACGTCGCGTCGCCTTTTACGGACTTAAATTCCCTCTAATCTCAAACGTGAGCGCAGTTATTTATATTGTTAGTTCCCCATTAAGATAATAAACAACAATAAAACATTATTCTCATTACGTTTAATAATGCTAATCTATTATTTGTGATAATAATTGCATGAGAGCTTAAATTATACGTTGCAAGTATCCTACTATTTCTTGTGGGTGTATCGGAATTGTGCACAAACTAGTTGTTCGTAAATATGATCCATTTCCCAGCTGAAAGCCCGATGAATGTTCTTTCAGATTACACAAACTTTTTTTTTTAACAAAGCGGTTCAAAAGGGCATAATATGGGTGGCCTAGTCTCCCAGCGGCACACAATATTTCATACACCGTATATTTACCTTTGTGGTGTCGAATGTTGTCACAACAAAAGCATCGGTCAACCACCAATAAAGCGCCATAAAACGAATCGAAGCTCGCAGATGGGCATAATACGTTTAAAGCTCATGTTGTCTTCGGGGCGATTTATCAATGCGAGAAGAGAAATTTTGTGACAAGCCATATATCAATGACCACAATGGTAAATTCGGCCTTTTAAGATCGTCTTAGGGCGCAACAATGAAACGGTAACGTTAAAAGTCAAACGTGTCGGTGATTCGACAGATTTCGCACCCGAGATCGACAGGAAGCCAAATCCACCGATGGTACCTTAGCTTTCCGTTCTGAAGATAGTTTACTCGACGGTTGCCCCAACACAAGTCGATTTTTGGATCCAAGTTTGGCCACTCTTTGACAAATAGTACAAAGTCGTTGCCAATTCTATGTTTTTTCACTCGATTCGATCACATTTTCCCACATGAGGACATCGAGGGCAATGTCGTTTAATTAATTTAATTTGAAAATTATTTGACTACACAATTATTTCCATACAGTTGAAACTAATATGAAAATAATTGCATCCATTTCTTTATAAGGTGGTTCATCGTCATCTAACCTTATTTCCGCATCCTACTTGCAGTGCTTTGAAAGCATAATTGGGTTACCCTTTGCAAGTGGATTAAACTTTTAAAAAAATAGGATTAATCTGACGAGAAATAGGACAAGAAATCTAGGCAACAAGCGGTAAACAAGCAATGTACGAAACTAATTAATTTATCTGACAAAAACTAACAATTAAAATAGCGAAGCATCTACAAAATTAATGTTCAATGATCGAACAAGCTGAAATGATTTGGTTTCGCATCCTTTAAAGCATTTGTTTGCAATTTAGTTACTACTATTTATTAGTGAGTGAGCCTATAACTAGTTAAGCCACCTCAACCCCCCTTGCATACACACTCATTCGTTTAATTGTTGAGCCCCCGTATAACGAAGTATAACTCGCCCTACGACCAAAATAAATTTGATCCTAGCCATATAACTGATAAATGGCGTTCCTGATTTTCCCGTAAACGCCCCGAATTTGTGGCCATAAAATTAATCCTTTGAATGACGGGAAGTAAATATTCCATTAGTGCGGCAGCTGACTGGGATGATAGTGGATTTCTGTCATTAGACTCTATCCAGTATTCTCGACAAATATCGAACATGTGGTCCCCCCTTATCATTCCGTCGTGATCTGTATTAAAATATGCTCCGAGCGGACTAACTTTTTTAATCGAAAAACCATCGAACCGGGCGAAATTTACAATCCCATTACGAAATTTACGGCAACTGAAACTATTTAAGTTTTTATATCGAAAGGGTAGAATGTGTGGCATTTCGAGTGGGTTTTTTTTTGTGTCGTTGGCCACCTTGTCCGCCAGAAAAGGAATTCGTTCTGTTCTAAAAATGCCAATAAACTTATTTCTCCAATAGCGGAGGATTTGGTTGAAAAGGTTGCGCTTTGTGCTGACCCGCCGCTCATTAATTAACCGATGACTTTTGTAATTTGGTAAAATGGTATTTACACTTTCTACGCGTTCGCTAACGAATACGAATTTTTATTAGAGGAATTTTAAGGAGCTGCTCCATAAAATTAATTCACCTGTGTCACGATTAGGCCGATATACATTAATCACTGTGGTTTATTTGGGAATTTGTCGTACGAAGACGATGTAATATGAACGACAGAGTGACGATTATAATTGATTTTCGTTAAATAAAATGAATTTCTTTTACTTGCAAAGGCTAATCAATTAAATTACCCACACTTGGAACAACTGATGCGTTGTCAAAGTTGTCAAAAAAAAAGGATAAATTTCGCCGAAATAGGAACCTAGTGATAAACATTTATCACTCAAAGCTATAAGTCTAAACTTAATCGATCACTGAATAACACAACGATTACTTCTAGGGAAGATTTCGTCTAGTACTTTTACTAGAAAGAAGTCGCAACCAAATGTTGATATTGCCAATCCTTGACAGAAGGTGAAAATCTAGAATTGAGGAAGAGTACCCAGCGAAGTAAAAGCCAATAAAACTATGAATGAGTAAATAATTATTTACGAAAGTGGGCGAAGTCGCATAAGTAGTGGACAAAGCAAATCTGCACTAATTGTAAGCAACAAACCCAAGCTATAATGAGGGATAACCACACTTCTGAAGCAGAACCGTCGAGCTTATCTACTTTTTTTAAGGTCGGAGATACAACAACTTATTATCAGTGAATGGTTTATCTACCCATTTGGTTTTTCTCGGTTTTAGTGTCCTCGGAAGGCAAGGGGAAAATCGTCGCTTTCTCAGGTGGTTGCGCGCCGTTTACGCGACAATTAATTGTAGCAATCAAAGCGGCGTCCTCAAGTCTAAGTACGCTCAACCGTGAAAAGGAAACTGTTTTTCCTTGAAACGAGTCTGGTGGTTGCGGGATTGTATTGTCGGTTCAGGTTTATTGCATCTGCTTTTGTAAACGACTGGGCCGATGATATTAGGTGTTAATTAATTAATGACTTGACTGTATCAAGACAAATTGTGCCTGAAATCGATAGGATCGGAACACTGGACTCACTTCATTGTGTTTTATTAAATATCCCGTCTATACATTTAATTAGAAGGTGTACAAACTGAAAGTTAGCATGACTGTCTCAATCGGGAATAATGGCCATTGTTAACAAAAAAAACTTGATTGATTGTACGCGACTAGATCGTTCGATTGTATAGAAGATTTTAGGCGCTAGTGACAAAATTTCTCAGGATTTAACTGGCTGAAATTTAGAGTTTTAATTAAGAAAAGGCAAACAATTTATCTACCGAAATTAACAGACTATAACGGCCACCTTTTTCTTTGAAATATTGCCAAAATTCAGGTGCGTCTTGTGGTCGAAATTAATAGAAAAATGTCCTACATTCAAACGATTGTGTCAGTGAATAAAACAGTCATGATCTAGCGTCAGGAAGGACATTACTGTTAAATCTTTCGAGAAGTGTGGCACCAGTAACACTCTCAACTTCAGTGAAGATGATCTTATATAGGAAGAGGACAACTATGATGACGAAGAGGAAGAGGACAACTATGATGATGAAGAGGAGAATGATGACGAAGGCGAAAAACAAGAATAAAAAGAAAATGAAAAAGAAGAAGTAGAATAAGTGAAAGAAGCGAAAACGAGAGAGGTGGAAGAAGAAGAGGAGAAAGGAGATGACGAGGAAGAGAGAAGAAAAGGAAGAGAGAGAGAGAAAGAGAGAGAAAGAAAAAGATAAAGAGGAGTAAGATGAAGAAATAATGTAAGAAGACAAAGAGGAGGCAGGAGATGAGAAAAATAAGAAGGGGAGGAAGATGAAGATGGGAAAAAGGAACAATGAAAAGAAGAAGGGGAAGAAAAAGATAAAGAAATAAGTTCAGCTGACGAGAGGAAGAGGAAAAAAGACAGGAAGGAAAAGAAGAAGAAATGGAAGAAGAAGAAGAAGGAGAACAAGATGAAGAAGAAGTGGAACAGAAAGGGGAAGGACATTAGAAGGCAGTAGAATAAAAAGGAAGAAGAAGAAGTAGGGAAGTAGTGAAAGAGGAAGAAAAAGAGGAATAATGGGAAGAAGAATAATGTAAAAAGAAAGAAGAAGAAGAAGTGGGAAAAGAAGTGAAAGAACCAGACGAATAAAAGTAGAAAGAAAAGCTAGGAAGTTTAGATGATGAGGGAAAGGAGAAAACGAAGAAGGAAAGAATAAGAAGAGATGGAAGAATAAGGGAAAGACAAAGAAGAAGATGAAGAAGAAGAGGAGTAGTAAGAGGAAGGAGAAAATAAGGGAAGGGAGAGGAAGAAACAGGGAAGGAAGTGGAAGGAAGAAGAAAAAGAAATAGGGAGAAAGTGGAAGAAGATGAGAAAGAAGAATAATGCGAATAAGAATAATGTAAAAAGGAAGGAGAAGTAATGAAAGAAGGAGTGGAAGAAAAAGAGGAGTACAAGTAGAAAAAAAAATAAAGAATAAAGTTTGGATAATGAGGGAAAGAAGAATAGGAAGAAGGAAAGAAGAAGATGAAGAAGAAGAGAAATAGAAAGAGAAAGGAGAAAAATAAGGGGAGGAAGAAGAAGAAAAAAGAAAGAAAGTAGAATAAAAAGAAGAAGAAGAAGTAGGGAAGAAGTGAAGAGGAAGAGAAAGAAGAATAATGGAAAGAATGAATAGTGCAAAAAGGAAGAAAAGGTGAAAGAAGTGGAAGAAAAGAGGAATAAAAGTAGAACGAAAAGCTAGGAAGTTTGAATGATAAGGGAGAGAAGTAAAAGAAGAAGGGAAGAAGAAGAAGAGATGAAAGAACAAGGGAAAGAAGAAAAAATATGAAGAAGAAGAGGAATAGAAAGAGCAACGGAGAAAAATAAGGGGAGGAAGAGGAAAAAAAGGAAATAAGTGGAAGAAAGAAGAAGCAGAAGTAGGGAGGAAGTGGAAAAAGAGGAGAAAGAAGAGTAATGCAAATAAGAATAATGCAAAAAGGAAGAAGAAGGAATGAAAGAAGGAATGGAAGAAAAAGAGGAATAAAAGTAGAAAGAAAAGATAAAGAAGGAAGTTTGAATGACGAGGGAAAGAAGAATAGGAAGAAAGAAAGAAGAAGAAGAAGAGATGGAAGAATAAGGGAGGAGAGATGAAAATGAAAAAGAAGAGGAATAGAAAGAGGAAGAAAAAGAATAAGAGGAAGAAGGGGCAGAAGTAGAAGAAAGATAATAGGATTAAGAATTGAAAGAAGGAGAAGCAAAACGGGAAAAGGATAAGGAGAAGAAAAAACAGAGAAAAATGATCATAAAGGGGTAGAAATGGAATAAGAAAGGGAAGAAGAGGCAGGAGAAGAAGAAGAAGAATAGAAAGAAGTTGAAGAATTCTTCTTCAACTTCTTTCTATTCTATTAATAATAATAGAAGAAGGGAAATAAAGAGTGGGGGGAAGGTGAGGATGAAAGTTTAAATGAAGAGCAGAAGAAGAGGAAGAAAGGAAAGAAAAAGAAAGAAAAAAAAGAATAGGAAGAAAAAGAAGAGGAACAGAAAGAGAAAAAAGAACAGGAAGGGAAGAATGAGGAACAAGAAGGGGAAGAAGTGAAAGAAAAAGACTAGGATTAAGAACTGAAGGAAGAAGAAGAAGAAAAGACCAAAAAAGAAGAAGGGAAAGAAAAAACAGATAAAAATAAGCCAGAAAGGGTAGAAGTGGATGAAGAGGGGGAAGAAGAAACATGTGAAGAAGTGGAAGAAGAATGGAAAGAATAGTAGAAGAAAAGGAATAAAAAGTAGGGAAGGTAAGGAAGAAAGTTTTAATGAAGAACAGAAGAGGAAAAGGAAAAAGGAAAAGAAGAAGAGAGAAAAAGGAACAAAAGGAAGAAAAGGAAGAAAAAGAAATGGAACAGAAAGATAAAAAAAGAACGGGAAGGGAAAGATAAGAAACAAAAGGAAGAATATGTGAAAGAAGGAGAAGGGAAAAAGAAGAAGAAGTAGAAGGAAAAGAAAAAGCGAAAGAATAAGATGGGGAAGAAAAAGAAAAAGAGGAAAAAAGCAAGAAGGGGTTTAAGTGGGAGAAGTAGAAGGTAAAGAAAAAAAAGAATGGGAAAACAACGAATATAAAAAAGAAGGGAAAGAAAAAGTAGAAGGGAAAGATAGGGAAGAAAATTTAGATGTCAGGCGGAAGAAAAAGAAGAAAGGGAAGAAGAAGGGGGAAAAAAAGAAAAAGAAGAAAAAGGGGATAGAGAAAAAGAAGAGGAGAGGAAAAATAGGAAGAAGAGAAAGAAGCAGAAGAATAAGATAAGGGAAAGAAATGAGAAGAGGAGAAGTATAAGAGGAATGGGAAGAAAAATTGAAAGAAGAGGGAAAAGAAGAAGAAAAACGAAAGAAGAAGAACGGAAAGAAGTGGAAGAAGAATGAGAATAAGAAGTGGAATAAAAAGAAAAAGAGGAAAAAAGCAAGAACGAGTATAAATGGGAGAAGTAGAAGGGGAAGAAAAGAAAGGAAAATAAGAAATCAAAAAATGGGAAGAAGAATAGAAAGAAGAGGGGAAAAAAAGTAGAAGGGAAAGATAAAGAAAAAAGTATAGACGACGAGCGGAAGAAGAAGAGGAAGAAGGGGAAGAAGTAGAGAGGGAAAAAAAGGAAGGAGAAAAAGAAGAGGAGAGGGATAAAGAGGAAGGAGAGAAAGAAGCAAAAGAGTAAGAGAAGGATGAAAAACAACAAGAGGAGAAGTATAAGAAGAATGGGAAAAAGAACTGAAAGAAGGGGAAGAAGAGGAGAGAAAAAAAAAGGAAGGAAAAAAAAGGGGAACGGACTGGTCCTTGGTTATCTTCAAAAATTGAAACACAGAACTTGTCCCCTGAAACCAAGAAAAATTAAAAAACACAACAAAGGTTGCTCTAACGCGTTTCGACAGCCAAGCTGTCATCTTCAGAGAGAAACTCTCTGTGTTTCAATTTTTTATAAGAGGAATGGAAAGAAAAATTGAAAGAAAAGGGGAAAAGAGGAAGGAAAACAAAAGAAGAAGGAGGGAAAGAAGTGGAAGAAGAAAAATGGGAATAGAGAAGACAGGAGAAAGAAGAAGAGAAAGAAGAGGAGGGGGAAGAAAAGGTAGACGGGGAAGATAAGAAAGACTGTTTAGATGACGAGCGGAAGAAAATGAGGAAGAAGAGGAGAGAGAAGAAGAAGAGGAAGAAGAGGGGAGAGAAGAAAAGAAAGAAGAGAAGAGGGAATAAAAAAAGGAAGAAGAGGAGAGAGAAGAAGAGAAAGAAGAGAAGAGGGAAGAAGAAGAGCAAGAAGAGGAGAGAGAAGAAGAGAAAAAGAGGAGAGGGAAGAATAAGAGGAAGAAGAGGAAAAAGAAGAAGAGAAAGAAGAGGAGGGGGAAGAAAGGTAGACGGGGAAGATAAGAAAGACTGTTTAGATGACGAGCGGAAGAAGAAAATGATGAAGAGAAGAGAGAAAAAGAAGAGGAAGAAGAGGAGAGAGAAGAAGGGAAAGAAGAGGAGAGGAAAGAATAAGAGGAAGAATAGGAGAAAGAAGAAGAGAAAAAAGAGGAGGGGGAAGAAGAAGAGGAAGAAGAGGAGAGAGAAGAAGAGAAAGAAGACGAGGGGGGAGAAGAAGAGGAAGAAGAGGAGAGAGAAGAAGAGAAAGAAGAAGAGGGGGAAGAAGAAGAGGTAGAAGAGGAGAGAGAAGAAGAGAAAGAAGACGAGAGGGAAGAAGAAGAGGAATAAGAGGAGAGAGAAGAAGAAGAGAGACAGAAAAAAGAAGAAGAACAACAGAAAGAAAAAGAAGAGTAAGAAAAGTAAAAGGAACAGGAAGGCAAATAAGTGGAAGAAAAAGAATGGGAAGAAGAATAATTGGAAGAAAAGAGGCAGAGGAAGAAGAAGAATTTTTTTTTTTTTTTTTGGTGGAACAAGGACTGGTCCTTGGTTATCTTCAAAAATTGAAAGTTGAAATCTTTCTTGGTTTCAGGGGACAAGTTCTGTATTTCAATTTTTGAAGAAGAAGAAGAATGGGAAGAAGTAAAAGAAGAATATGAAAAAATGAAAGAAGAATGGAAAAAAGAAGAAGGGAAACTAGTTCAAGATAAAGAAAAAAGTTCAGATGATTTTCAAGAATTTTAAAGGTCAGTTCGATTTTATAAAATAATGTTTTTCTTTACTTTAGCTTTACAATCTAATAATAAAAATCATGGACAATTATATTTAAAAAAAATTACTTAATAATTAGGGTCCATCTTATTAAAGTTCTTAGTGTTTTATAGTTCGTAAAATGTAATATTTAGGAGAAAATAATTGATCCTTCGAGAATAAAATAGATATTTGGAAAGAAAATGGGTTTTCGGTCTGTACTCGAAATTTGGAAATTGTTGGGAAGAAACCGGAGTCTGCTCCTGGGATACTTTGCAGATAATTTTAAGCTCCTTACAATTAAGAAGCTTGAGCTAAACTTTGGATAACTTTGGAATAATTTTTGGATGACTTCTGTTGGCATAACATAATCTGTTGAAATGACAGCGACTTCAACCGAATTTTAAAAATGTCCTATCAATTTCAGTTAACTGCCACTCCTCCTGATAGTGTAGCGGCGGGGCATCAATGGAGCCCCAGCTTTCTGTCTTTGACATCATCTCTTGAACATATGTAGGATCAGGGCAAACACAGCACATCCTTCTTTGTGCTTTTTTGTCATACCATTCATGTTAACATCGAAGCGGTTACGCTAATTCGACAGGCTCAAATCCGGACAATTTATGGTTGAAGGTTAACATGGGGTGACTTTGTCGTAAAATCCCATTGTTCCCTTCGACTACCACGGCGGCCTCACACAATGCCAAACATCCAACTTTTATCTAATGAACCACCATTATGTAATAAAAATCATTCGGATGAAGCGCTAGTCCGTAAATTTAGAATTTCTGGCGCTATTTATCATCCAGTCTTAAGTTTCCCAGTGCATACGGGATTTTAAAAACTTGCTCGACTCGTTCTTATCTAATTTTTGACTACTGAGTGTGCCAGATTAAAACAGAAATCTCGTTCCCACAATATCACACAGTCAACAGACAAAGACGTGATAAACAAAGAGTAGATCGTATACAAGTTTAAAGATATAAAAACTAGAAAAGGTAGTTTCAATTGATAGATAACTTTTTATTTTAGATACCACAGTACCTCTCTGAAGATGATAGCTTGGCTATCGAAACGCGTTAGAGCAACCTCTGTTGTGTTTTTTCATCTTTCTTGGTTTCAGGGGACAAGGTTTGTATTTCAATTGTTTAGATATTACAATTAATTTGAAAATTTTACAAAAACACTGTTATGTCATAGTTCAAGTTTTCACTTCTGTCGGCAGTCTTCAATAATCACTCTAGCACCTCTAAATATGTTAATATCTCATTTGAAGGAAGTCGAAACCATGCATGATAATTCATATTTCATATTCCATATTCCATTTCACTTTGAAACGAATGATCGCCCTTAGTAGAAGTGCGCTGTGCGTCGAGTTGTTGAATGAATTCTCACTTCTCTGACACTTTGTAATATGGAATATGGAATATCACTCAATCGAAATAATCGTATTGGAATTACCCAGTTTTTTACCACCTTCGATTTTTAGAATAATCGTACGAAAGCTGTTTGTATTTATAGCTACACTTAATCAATTCTTGTATAACTATGAACATATTTCAAAAGGTATACTTTACATTAATTAAAGCTAATTTGCCGTCCTGTCAAAATTAAAATATTCGAGACAACTGTAGGCTACCGTCACCCATGTGGCAAGATCGGATGCACATCCGCTCATCTTAAAAACGTGTTCTCACTTTGTATCCCATTAATGGCAACAAATTCGTGAAACTAAATGTTTGTTTTTAATCTATAATCCAAACGAGGGTTGCAGATGGCTCAGACACCCTCTAGCGTTATTCAAAACATTCGGCGACACATTTACGAGTTCTCGCCTGGAGAAAAAAAAATCGCCACTTGCCACGCGTAACTCCTTTTAAAAATCCTGAATTTAACATTACATAATTTTAAGGTGGCAAGTTTTGAAACAACTTTTCAGTCACCCCACTTTAACATAAATTATTCCCGAAGTATCAATATGGCTGAGGCTTTCAGCCGAGAGCGCAGGTATCTTGATCAAATTAGGAAAACCCAAGGGACGAAAACCCCGCCGGTTGCTGTTTAGGATGAATCAGTAGCGATTCTTTCAAGTTTGACCCATTTCGTATAGTTCTTTTTTTTTAACATCCAAGTGCTGTTTAGGTATGCATCCGAGTGCTTTTCTTGCACTTTGCGTCGAAGAAATGCGGATGTAAAATTAAGATTTTATTAAGGTAAGCTCAAAGGAAGTCTGTTAAAGGGAAAGAGACGGATTTGCTGGCTATTGAAAATTCTGTGAAAACATTTTCCGCCTCTTGCATTCCCTGCTGCCTTACATTAAGATAATTTGCCTGAAATTCAAATGCAGCCCGTATTTTGTTTCAAATGGCGGAAAACAGGCATATTGAAATATGTTTTCTGTAATTATGCAATATGCCTCGCTTACGTTCGATATCTAAGAGGTATCGAGAGTAGTGTACGTGAAGTGAATAGCGTTGAAAGCTGTGGTGGCTATAGCTCTGTGGTTAAAAGTCAGGCTTTCACGTGAAAGCCCCGGGTTCGAATCCCAAACCCGGATCAGCATTTTTAATTCTGCTATTACATCAGAGGTTGAATTAGGGATCTATCTGACAAAATATCATTCATATCTATTTATTATGTATGGCGAGGGGTCGGATTATGGCCGAAAACTCAAGATGGATATGTTATCAAGAATGGCCGAGTTGTAAGAGGTACCGAGACCGAGAGTACCCTACTCTACCCTACTAAAGTGAATAGTAAAGTTGAAAGTAGTGGTGGCTGATGGCTATGTGGTTAAGGATCTCACGTAAAAATCCCGAGTTCGAACCCTGCTCGCCGATCACACATTTTTATTTCTACTACATCGTCGTGTATCTAATTTTTCATAATTAAAGAGAAATATCTATAGGAAATCTCAATTTACGTTTAAAATCTCAACTTAAACTCGAAATATAAACTTGTTTAGACTTTTTGAGTAGCCAAGTCGACTTGGTATCTTATATTTTTTTTTAAACTTTGGCTCTCTTATTTGAATTCAAGGTCAATATTTCAATCTTTCTAATTTTTCAGCCAACTTTTTTGATAATTGTTTTTAGACACAATCATGTTTAGACTCAATCGTGTTTAGACTCAAGTGTTTAGACTCAATCGTGTTTAGACTCAATCGTGTTTAGACTCAGTCGTGTTTAGACTCAATCGTGTTTAGACTCAATCGTGTTTAGACTCAAGTATTTAGACTCAATCGTGTTTAGACTCAATCGTGTTTAGACTCAATCGTGTTTAGACTCAATCGTGTTTAGCCTCAATCGTGTTTAGACTCAATCGTGTTTAGACTCAATCGTGTTTAGACTCAATCGTGTTTAGACACAAGATCACGTTTTTTTTTATAAAGTTCTAAAAATGTCAACATAATTTCCAAATACGAGCTTAATTCAACAGAATATTTTTGGTCACTTATCGGTGGTAATCCACAGACGAAATATTTGAGATCAAAAGCTAATGTTCGACGTTCCCTTGCAACAAACGCGGCATGATTTAGTTTTATTGCTCTCTAAGACGAGCGCGACAAGAAAATGTTCCTAGCGAGTGATAAAATCAGATGAACCGCGTCTTAAGTAAATCTGGGGCTTCGGGGACCGCGTGCGTCTAACTACATTACAACTTGGTATTTCTGCATTTCAAAAAGTTGATGTTTCCCTTAACTGCCGCCCCGGGGGCTCTGCCGCATCACATCGTAAAACACGTTTCATTTTAGTCGAGATTTCCTAGAAAAAGCGTGTCAAACGAGGGGGGAAAGACAACGAGACGTACTTATCGCAATTTCGGCATCTGATAAGGTTGGATGTTGTTTTGAAAACAATTCGTTGAGAAGTTAGGGGAAGATGCGCGGCTCGGTGCTCGGAGGCGAACACCTCGGGCGCGCGCCGAATAACATGAATGCAGTTGCAGCGGAAGGGCTAAAGCTTCATGTTTGCTTAGCTGGTTGGTAAGAGTATTTTTAAGGCAACAATTTCAGAATGCAATAGAGAAATCCCCGAGGGTACAGGTGTAACAAAGTCTCTAGAATTCAACAAAGAACGTTACTGTTTACATAGGAAATATTATTCTTGCGAACTGTCTCAATATATCTGCTCTGTCCCAAACCATAAAATACACGAACATTGAAAAAAATTCAAACAACTCGTTTATTACTCATTCAAAAATCTCGTTTATTACTCATTCAAAAATCAATCGTTTAGAAAACTACCCCCAAACTGATTTTCAATTATCTTTCGAAAAATCGCTTGACTCGAGAAGCTTCAACAAGTTCCAACTTCGGGAGTAACGTTATATTTTCAGATCAATTAATTGTTCGATGCGACGTCCCCAATTTATTAAGTTGGCGCCTGGAATTGCCGGAATAACAATCGGGCGATTCAGGTTGGAGGAAATTGTGTCATCGACGAGGCGCATTACCTTCAACCTGGAACCGAAGGATCGACCCTTTGATGTCGCCCGAGCGCGCCGTATATCTTTCGAATATTCGGTTACTTTTTTGTCCTAAACAAAAGGCGAATTGCATCTTTGACCCCCTTTGAGAGTCCGTGGAGGAAAAAATAGTGGCGAACAATGTAAGCGAGTAAATTGTTTATGAGAGCAGGCGGGCTTATCGGACCCGAATGATTATAACACGTGAATTGTAAAACACTTTATTTCCAAACTAAACTCGAAACACTACAACTGAACAATTGACTCACTTAGTGACTTCTAACTACTAACTCGCTAACTACACTGACTGACTAACTAACTGATTCAAGGGAAAGACGACCGCCTTATATAGTTCTCGCTCCCGGGTTCTAGAAAAGTCCGGCTTATTGTTTGCCGAAATTTCTGGAACGCTTATCTGCCATTTGCTTGATTATCGCTGACCAGCTTTACCTTATCAGATCTTTCTAAAAAAATTTCTTACGTACTAAATTCTACAATTTACATTTCGTTACAATATGAAGAGGTTCCAGCTGTAATGTTGGAAAATCGTTGATTTTATTACGAATCAAAGCCGGGGGATAGGAATTAGAAAAACTAATGAATTAACTAAGTTCGAGTCTGCTTGGTATTTCTTAGAAATGTCGTGACATTGCAACAACATGACCACTCGACGATCCTTATTATTAAGTTGACTTTATTGAGTACCACCAAGTGCAATTTAAGCCCTTAATGAAACTCTAATTATTCCAATATCACGATTGTTATAAATTTAAACATAAAGTAGATAAAACCGGATACAACTGCATAAGAAAGTAAAGCAATTTCACAGGTAAGGAAAGCAGTGCAAGGAGATACGTCAGATTCTTTATTTGCCCACGGGGACCTTATGCATTCATATTAGTCTCTTTCATTAATTCCATGCTTCTAGAAACTGCACGTCCTTATTGTTTATTTTGTTTTCGCCAGCACACGACGGGAAATGTGGAATTTTTCTCATCAACTTTAACTGGTAAATCCACAACATATAATAAGTCCCTAACGTCGCAACGAAGTCCTGAAATCGCTGAAAAGAGAAGCTTATAAAAGGAGCGACTGGAGCGCAACCACTTACGTTAATGCTGTTGCGACTGGATGCAGCGAACACCAACAGTTTGGTGATCCTGTTGAGCTAGTTTATTTTGCTCCTGGAAGGACATGAACTTCCTGCTGAATTATTACAGGAATTACGAATCAATTCAACTCTTGACCAAATCTTGACGATGAATCAGAATCGTTCTATTTTTATTCTGCTACTGAATATTATTTCTGATGAAACCACTGAATCTGTTAATTTCCTCTTAACTGAGATACTGGATCACTGGATTGGCCAGAAATTTGGTTTCCAATTAGGTTCAAAATTTAGTTTCCAATTAGGTTCAAAATTTGGTTTCCAATTAGATTCACCATTTGGTTTCCAATTAGGTTCAAAATTTGGTTTCCAATTAGGTTCAAAATTTGGTTTCCAATTAGGTTCAAAATTTGGTTTCCAATTAGGTTCAAAATTTGGTTTCCAATTAGGTTCAAAATTTGGTTTCCAATTAGGTTCAAAATTTGGTTTCAAACTTGGAATGTATACACACGTTTCAACCATTTAAAATCGAGATTATTGAATTATAATTTTTTGAAAGAGCTGAAATTTTGACTCAAGGATATTAAGGAACTAGAACCAAACTCAGCAAATGAGGTTTTTAAAAGAATCAGTTGAGTTTTTTAATCAAGAAAGCTCAATCTTTGAACTGGAATGTAAACTAGGTTACGTGCGATGTAACTTAACTCGCAAAGGTTACTAGTAATGAGGTACTACCTTGTATTAAGGGTTGCATCGTGACATCTAATTAAATACAACCGCCCTCGACATGACATGCATGAGTTTATGTAAGTTCAACATAACCAGTAATGTCGATCAAATGTTTATTAACAAATTGATACCAAACCATTTATATATCAAAGGCTGCATCAACATAGAAGTACGTATCATTCAAAAACATTTTTTTTGATGGAACGGACTGGTCCTTGGTTATCTTAAAAATTGAAACACAGAACTTGTCCCTCTGAAACCAAGAAAAATTCAAAAACACAACAAAGGTTGCTCTAACGCGTTTCGACAGCCAAGCTGTCATCTTCACTGAGATAACTGGTTTTATTAATATTATTATTTTTCTGAGAAGAATGTTCTTTAAAGGCACCTAATTTGACTAATTTCTTCTTGAGAATGTTCGACTTTTGTCTAACCTTCTCAGAGATTGTACAGAACATTTTCCTCTGAAATTCACAAAATTCTACAAATTCATATTCACTTAAATTACTGGTTAATTCTAAGTAAAGTCCATAAGATTGCAACTCTCTCTCTCTCTGAAGATGACAGTTTGGCTGTCGAAACGCGTTAGAGCAACCTTTGTTGTGTTTTTTAATTTTTCTTGGTTTCAGGGGACAAGTTCTGTGTTTCAATATTCAAAAACTGTATTGTTGCGCTTTATGAGTTCGAACATTAAAACTTCGTTAATTGTAAACACTTTATTTTCAACACTACAATTATAATTTACTTAACTATCTGGCTAAGTAACTCACTAACACTGTTAAATTAACTGATTGAGGGAAAGACGACCGCGTATTAATAGGCTTCCGGTTTTCTAGGCTTTCTAGGCTTATTACTTGCGGAAACATCTAGAGCGCTTATCTGTAGTATGACTCATTAACGCGGCCGCTTCCCGTTATCAAATTTTTCTAGAGAATTCCTTATGCAAGTAGAACCTAGACTGCAAATTTATGCAGCCCTCCAGGCGGCGTGTATAGTGAATCATAGCTAGCTCAACTACCAACAGTTGAAATACTGCTACCTAGCGAAGCGGTTGCCCTCTAGGAAAGTTCCCAGAAGACTAGGATTCTAATACACAGACCAATAGGTTTAAACATTTATTAGATTCGAAGTTTGGAAATCAAAAACCAACTTCGTGTATAGTGAATCATAGCTAGCTCAACTACCAACAGTTGAAATACTTGCTACCTAGCGAAGCGGTTGCCCTCTAGGAAAGTTCCCAGAAGACTAGGATTCTAATGCACAGACCAATAGGTTTAAACATTTATTAGATTCGAAGTTTGGAAATCAAAGACCAACTTCGAATCTAATAAATGTTTAAACTTATTCGTCTGTGCATTACAAGCCTTGTCTTCTGGGTCTTATTAGATTCGAAGTTGGTCTTTGATTTCCAAACTTCGAATCCAATAAATATTCAAACCTATTGGTCTGTGCATTAGAATCCTTGTCTTCTGGGAACTTTTTTAGAGAGCAACCGCTTCGCTAGGTGGCAGTGTTTCAACTGTTGGTAGTTCAGCTACCTATGATTCACTATAGACGCCTGGAGGGCTGCATGAATTTGTAGTCTAGGTTGCATTCTACTTGCATACGACATTGTTGGCGATGGCCATAGTTTCTCTATGGTACCAATAGGTGGTAGTACTAAGAGTCACTCGCTTGACGTCTGTGAATGTTTTAGTACTTACTTAGTATGCAAGAAGAATGCAACCTAGACTACAAATTCATGCAGCCCTCCAGGCGTGTATCATAGGTAGCTGAACTACCAACAGTTGAAACACTGCCACCTAGCGAAGCGGTTGCTCTCTAGGAGAGTTCCCAGAAGACAAGGATTCTATAATGCACAGACCAATAGGTTTGAACATTTATTAGATTCGAAGTTTGGAAACCAAATAGCGGTTTCGATCTTGTTAGATCTCGTCAGTTTGGTATATCCAACTCGAATACTAACATCGGAACGTCGGAACATTTGTTAGCATTCGAGTTGGATATACCAAACTGACGAGATCTAACAAGATCGAAACCGGTCTTCGGTTTCCAAACTTCGAATCTAATAAATGTTCAAACCTATTGGTCTGTGCATTAGTATACTTATAGTCGAAATTTTGAGATTTAAGTCGAACTTTTGATTTTAATCTCGAAATTTCTAGAAAAAAAGTTGAAACTTTGAGGTTAAAGGCGAAATTTCTATGAAAAAAGTGGTATTTTCGAGGAAAAAGTCTAAATTTCAAGATAAAGTCGAAATTTCAAGATAAAGTCGAAATTTCAAGTTCAATCACCGAATTCCGAGAACTAAGTTTCGTTAACCCAATGAACCTTTACGTAGGACCAATTTTAACGAAACATTTCATCTGCGCTACGAACTTTTTCATTGTATTTGTGCTCACTTTTGGTTCAGTGCATTAGAAGAGAATTCCTTACTAAAACAAATTTTATACGTACATTTTGCTACAGTTTTAAAAAAACTACTGCTAAATTAATAATAATTGTTTAATTTTCTAAAACATCAACATTACAATTCGACGAGGTAACTATTATACCACTTACTTAAAAAATATCGACCCAAAGCTTTCATCTTGTTGTCGCCAATAAACCAAGTGTCAACTGCGACTTTGGTTACGCTTTGTAATAGTTTGCAGCTGGGGAGATAAGAGTTAATTCCCTTACAAAAAAGTGGGCTCATGTTGTCGATAATCTCAAGAGCCAAGGGGTAAAAATAACACGTGCCTCTTCGGGGTACATATTTTTATTCCTAATGCAGAAGATTTTATCCAAATGTAATTACCAGTTGGTAATGGTTTACACCACAAATTTGTCTTATAAAATGGTATTTTCAATGCTGAAGTACTGAAAGCAGTGGCATTTGAGCTTTCAAATAAAGCATCGACAGGAGAGAATTCACTACAACAGTAAAGTCTGAATCGCAAAGAGGGATTCCGACGAAAAAAAGAATACGAATCAAACGTTTAATTATCTTTCATCTCCGTGATTTCTGCCTCTTAATACTTTATTAGATTTCTTTTCCTTCTCTTCATATTATATTTCACTTAATGAGGTCTCACATAGTGAAACATCTATTAGAAATTTGCACCAAAAGAGAATTACAATCGTGGAGAATCCAAGGAAACCAACTTGGGAAGTCAAATGAAATAAACGAAACATTAACGTTCGAGAGCGTTGTTATCAGAGGTTTCGAAACGCCTTAGGAGCCTAAAAATAACGAAAACACGTCCGTCAAACACACCTAAAAATGTAAGATAACCACGTATCCCTACATGGTGGTGTGCAGCTCCATATTGTTGTAGGAATATTGATGTACGAGTAATAACTTTCTGGGCAATCCACGGGTGGGAAAACACTAACTACACATCAACAAGTATAGAAATTTTTACAACGTCCGCCAATCACACGTATGAATTTAAGATAATCACGTATATCCCTACCTTTGGTGGTGTGCAGCTCCATATTGATACGGAAGTAGGCAATCCACTGGTGGGAAAATGATAGCCACATCAACAAGTAGATACATTTTTACAACGTCCGTCAACCAAACGTATGAATTTAAGACAATCACGTATATCCCTACCTTTGGTGGTGTGCAGCTCCATATTGATACGGAAGTAGGCAATCCACTGGTGGGAAAACGATAACCACATCAACAAGTAGATAAATTTTTAGAATTCTGACTTGAAACGATTGCCAAAGAAAAAACAGTCGGAGTTTTCCAGCAAAGCATCATTAAATGTAATCATAATTTGGCAGCAAGAGAGAATTACAATCGTGGAGAATCAAAGGAGAACCGACTTTGGAAGACAAATCCAATAAATGAAACACGGACATTCGAGTGCGTTGTTATCAGATCTTTCGAAGCGCATTAGGAGCCTAAAATTAACTAAAATACATTCGTCATCCATACGGATGACTGTAAGATAGTTCCGTACCCCTACCTTTAGTGGTGTGCAGCTCCATTCACATGCAGGAATATTGCAAGAGTAATTACTCCGTCAACCACACGTATGAATCTAAGATAATCACGTATGCCTACTTTTGATGGTGTGCAGCTCAATATTGATACAAAAGTAGTAATTTTATGGGCAATCCACGGGTGGGACAACGCTAACCACATCAACAAGTACAGAAATTTTTAGAACTCTGACATGAAATGATTGCCAAAGAAAAAACAGTCGGAGTTTTCCAGCAAAGCATCATTAAATGTAATCATAATTTGGCAGCAAGAGAGAATTACAATCGTGGGGAATCAAAGGAGAACCAACTTGGAAAGACAAATTCAATAAATGAGACACGAACGTTCGGGTGCGTTGTTATCAGAACTTTCGAAGCGCATTAGGAGCCTAAAATTAACTAAAATACATTCGTCATCCGTACGGATGAATGTAAGATAGTTCCGTACCCCTACCTTTAGTGGTGTGCAGCTCCATTCGCATGCAGGAATATTGATGCAAGAGTAATAACTCCGTCAACCACACGTATGAATCTAAGATAATCACGTATGCCTACTTTTGATGGTGTGCAGCTCAATATTGATACAAAAGTAGTAATTTTATGGGCAATCCACGGGTGGGAGAACGCTAACCACATCAACAAGTACAAAAATTTTTAGAACTCTGACATGAAATGATTGCCAAAGAAAAAACAGTCGGAGTTTTCCAGCAAAGCATCATTAAATGTAATCATAATTTGGCAGCAAGAGAGAATTACAATCGTGGGGAATCAAAGGAGAACCAACTTGGAAAGACAAATTCAATAAATGAGACACGAACGTTCGGGTGCGTTGTTATCAGAACTTTCGAAGCGCATTAGAAGCCTAAAATTAACTAAAATACATTCGTCATCCGTACGGATGAATGTAAGATAGTTCCGTACCCCTCCCTTTAGTGGTGTGCAGCTTCATTCACATGCAGGAATATTGATGCAAGAGTAAGAACTCCGTCAACCACACGTATGAATCTAAGATAATCACGTATGCCTACTTTTGATGGTGTGCAGCTCAATATTGATACAAAAGTAGTAATTTTATGGGCAATCCACGGGTGGGAGAACGCTAACCACATCAACAAGTACAAAAATTTTTAGAACTCTGACATGAAACGATTGCCAAAGAAAAAATAGTCGGAGTTTTCCAGCAAAGCATCATTAAATGTAATCATAATTTGGCAGCAAGAGAGAATTACAATCGTGGGGAATCAAAGGAGAATCAACTTGGAAAGACAAATTCAATAAATGAGACACGAACGTTCGGGTGCGTTGTTATCAGAACTTTCGAAGCGCATTAGGAGCCTAAAATTAACTAAAATACATTCGTCATCCGTACGGATGAATGTAAGATAGTTCCGTACCCCTACCTTTAGTGGTGTGCAGCTCCATTCGCATGCAGGAATATTGATGCAAGAGTAATAACTCCGTCAACCACACGTATGAATCTAAGATAACCACGTATGCCTACTTTTGATGGTGTGCAGCTCAATATTGATACAAAAGTAGTAATTTTATGGGCAATCCACGGGTGGGAGAACGCTAACCACATCAACAAGTACAAAAATTTTTAGAACTCTGACATGAAATGATTGCCAAAGAAAAAACAGTCGGAGTTTTCCAGCAAAGCATCATTAAATGTAATCATAATTTGGCAGCAAGAGAGAATTACAATCGTGGGGAATCAAAGGAGAACCAACTTGGAAAGACAAATCCAATAAATGAGACACGAACGTTCGGGTGCGTTGTTATCAGAACTTTCGAAGCGCATTAGGAGCCTGAAATTAATGAAAACACGTCCGTCAACCATACGGATAAATGTAAAATAGTTACGTATCCCCTACCTTTAGTGGTGTGTAGCTCCATATTGATGCAGGAGCAATTTCTGGGCAATCCACTGGTAGGAAAAACGATAGCCGCATCAACAAGCAAAGAAATTTTTAGAAATCTGACTTGGAACGATTGCAAAACGAAAAATGGCAGCAGTTTTCCAGCAAACCATTAAAAGTAGTCATAATTTGGCAGCAAAAGAGAATTATAATCATGGGGAATCAAAGGAGTACCAACTTGGGAAGACAAATCCAATAAATGAAACACGAACGTTCGAGTGCGTTGTTATCAGAACTTTCGCAGCGCATTAGGAGCCTAAAATTAACAAAAATACGTCCGTCAACCATACGGATGAATGTAAGATAGTTCCGTACCCCTACCTTTAGTGGTGTGCAGCTCCATTTAGATGCAGGAATATTGATGCAAAAGTAATAACTTTCTGGGCAATCCACGGGCAAAAACAAAGATAACCATAACAACAAGTAAAGAATTTTTTAGAATTCTGACTTGGAACGATTGCAAAAGGAAAATTGGTGTCAGTTTTCCAGCAAAGCATTAAAAGTAGTCACAATTTGGCAGCAAAAAAGAATTATAATCGTGGAGAGTCAAAGTAGAACCATCTTGGAAAGAGAAATCCAATAAACTAAACACGAGCTTTCGAGGGCATTGTTATCAGAGGTTTTGAAACGCATTATGAGTCTGAAAATAAGGAAAAACGTCTGTCAACTACACGTATGAATCTAAGATAATCACGTATCTCTACTTTTGGTGGTGTGCAGCTCAATACTGATACGGAAGTAGTAACTTTATAGGCAAGACACGGGTGGGAAAACGCTAACCACATCAACAAGTACAGAAATTTTTAGAATTCTGACTTGAAACGATTGCCAAAGGAAAAATAGTCGGAGTTTTTCAGCAAATCATCATTAAATGTAATCATAATTTGGCAGCAAGAGAGAATTACAATCGTGGGGAATCAAATGAGAACCAACTTGGAAAGACAAATCCAATAAACGAAACACGAACGTTCGAGTGCGTTGTTATCAGAACTTTCGAAGCGCATGAGGAGCCTGAAATTAACGAAAACACGTCCGTCAACCATACGGATGAATGTAAGATAGTTACGTATCCCCTACTTTTGGTGGTGTGCAGCTCAATATTGATACGAAAGTAGTAACTTTATGGGCAATTCACGGGTGGGAAACTGATAACCACATCAACAAATAGAGAAATTTTTAGAATTCTGATTTGAAACTACAAAATATACGTCTTCCGGGATTGGACCGTGTCAAAGAACTACTAAAGTGTTCGACGTTTCGCCCACCATCGTAGGGGGCTTCTTCAGGAACAAAGAAAAGACACAATAAATAAAAAGAGAAATATATTGGCCTTTTCATTCGTTCATTTGTACATATTCCCTTATATTATATTTTATATATTTGTTGTTCCTTTTCTTTGTTCCTGAAGCCCCCTATGATGGTGAGCGAAACGTCGAACACTTTTAATAGTTCTTTGATACGGTCCAATCCCGGAAGAAGTATATCTGAACTCACTCTGGCGGTGGAAGCCTTCGTTATCATTTTCTGACTTGAAACGATTGCCAAAGGAAAATTTGTCGCAGTTTTCCAGCAGAGCATTGAAAATACTTTGGCAGCAAAATAGAATTACAACCGTGGATAATCAGAGAACCAACTTGAGAAGACAAATCTAATAAACGAAACACGAACGTTCGAGTGCGTTGTTATCAGAACTTTCGAAGCGCATTAGGAGCCTGAAATTAACGAAAACACATCCGTCAACCATACGGATGAATGTAAGGTAGTTATGTATCCTACCTTTAATGGTGTGCAGCTCCATATTGATGCGGGAATATAGATGCAGGAGTAATAACTTTTTGGGCAATCCACGAGTGGGGAAAACGATAACCACATCAACAAGAAAATTGTTTTTTTAGAATTCTGAATTGAAATGATTCCAAGTGAAATATGATTGCAGTTTTCTAGCAGAGCATTAAAAGTAGTCATACTTTAGTAGCAAAAGAGAAATATAATTTGTGGAGAATCAAAGGAGAATCAACTTGGAAAGGCAAATCCGATAGAAGAAACATGAGCGTTCGAGAGCGTTTTTATCAGTGGTTTTGAAAGACATTAAGAGCCTTAAAATAACGAAAACACGTCCGTCAACCACAGGTATGAATGTAAGATAATCACGTACCCCAACCTTTGGTGGTGTGCAGCTCCATATTGATGCAAGAATAAAATAACTTTCTGGACAATCTACGGTTAAGAGAAACGATAATCACGTCAACAAGTAGGGACAGTTTTAGAATTCGGACTTAGTATGATTGCAAAAGGAAAAGTAGTCGAAATTTTCCAGCAAAGTATTAATCAATGTTGTCATAATTTGGCAGCAATCGTGGAGAATCAAAGAAGAACCAACTTGGGAAGACAAATCCAATAAACGAAACACAAACGTTGGAGTGCTTTGTTATCAGAACTTTCGAGGCGCATTAGGAGCCTGAAATTAACGAAAACACGTCCGTCAACAATACGGATAAGATAGTTACGTATCTCTACCTTTAGTTGTGTGTAGCTCCATATTGATGCAGAAGTAATAACTTTCTGGGCAATCCACGGGTAGGAAAAACGGTAAACACATCAACAAGTAAAGAAATTTTTAAAATTCGGATTTGAAATGATTGTAAATGGAAAAATGATCTTCCAGCAAACCATTAAAAGTAGTCATAATTTAGCAGCAAAAAAGAATTATAACCGTGGAGCATCAAAGGTGAACCAACTTGGAAAGAGAGTTGAAAATAACGAAAAACGTCCCTCAACCACATGTATGAACGTGAGATAATCGCGTACCCCTACCTCTGGTGGTGTGCAGCTCCATATTGATGCAAGAGTAAGATAACTTTCTGGGCAATCCACGGGTGACAAAAACAATAATCACATCAACAAGTAAAGATTTTTTTTAGATTTCTGACTTGAAACGATTACAAAAGAAAAATGATCGCAGTTTTCCAGCAGATCATTAAAAGTAATCATACTCTGGTAGCAAAAGAGAATTATAATTTGTAGAGAATCAAAGGAGAATCAACTTGGAACGACAAATCCATTAGAAGAAACACGAGCGTTCGAGAGCGTTGTTATCAGAGGTTTCGAAACGCATTAGGTGCCTGAAAATAACGCAAATACGTCCGTCAACCACAAGAATAAATGTAAGATAATCACGCACCCCTACCTTTGGTGGTATGCAGCTCCATATTAATACAAGAATAAGATAACTTTCTTGGAAATCCACGGCTGGGAAAAACGATAACCACATCAACAAGTAGGTAATTTTTAGAATTTGGTACGATTGCAAAAGGAAAAGCACTCGGAGTATTTTAGCAGAGCATGATTAAATGTAGTCATAATTTGGCAGCAATCAGGGAGAATCAAAGAAGAACCAACTTGGGAAGACAAATCCATTACACGAAACACGAATATTCGAGTGCGTTGTATCAGAACTTTGGAAGCGCATTAGGAGCCTGAAATTAACAAAAACACGTTCGTCAACCATTGGAGACGCATTAGGAGCCTGAAATTAACAAAAACACGTCCGTCAACAATACGGATGAATGTAAGATAGTTGCGTACTCCTACCTTTAGTGGTGTGCAGCTTCATATTGATGCAGGAATATTGATGCAGGAGTAATTACTTTCTGGGCAATCCACGGGTAGAAAAAAAGATAACCGTATCAACAAGTAAAAAAAATTTTGGAATTCTGACTTGAAACGATTGCCAAAGGAAAAGAAGTTGCAGTTTTCCATTTCCAGCAAACCATTAAAAGCAGTCATAATTTCGCAGCTAAAGAGAATTATTGTTGTAGAGAATCAAAAGAGAACCGATTTGGAAAGAGAAATCCGATACATGAACCATGCGCGTTCGAGGACGTGGTTATCAGAGGTTTCGAAAGGCATTAGGAGCCTAAAAATAACGAATAAACGTCCGTCAACCACACGCATGAATGTAAGACAATCGGATACTCCTACCTTTGGTGGTGTGCAGCTCCATATTGATTGATGCAAAACTAAGATAACTTTGTAGGCAATCCACGTGTGGGAAAAACGATAACCACATTAGCAAGAAAAGAAATGTTAACAATTCTGACTTAAAACGATTGCAAAACGATAAATGGTCTCAGTTTTACAGTAAAGCAATGAAGGTAGGCATAATTTGGCAGCAAAAGAGAATTATAATCGTGGAGAATGAAAGGAGAACCAACTTGGAAAAACAAATCCAATAAACGAAACACGAACGTTCGAGTGTGTTGTTATCAGAACTTTCAAAGCGCATTAGGAGCCTAAAATTAACGAAAACACGTCCGTCTACCATACGAATGACTGTAAGATAGTTCTGTACCCCTATCTTTGATGGTGTGCAGCTCCATATAGAGGCAGGAATATTGATGCAAGAGTAATAACTTTCTGGGCAATCCACGGGTGGAAAAAACGATAACTACATCAACAAATAAAGAAATTTTTAGAATTCTAACTTGGAACGATTGCAAAGGGAAAAATGGTCGCAGTTTTCGAACAAACCATTAAATGTAGTCGTAATTTCGCAGCCAAGTAGAATTATAATCGTAGAGAATCAAAGCGAACCATCTTGGAAAGAGAAATCCAATAAATGAAACACGAGAGTTCGAGTGCGTTAGTATCAGGACTTTCGAAGCGCATTAAGAGCCTGAAATTAACGAAAACACGTCCGTCAACCATACGGATGAATGTAAGATAGTTACGTTCCCCTACCTTTGGTGGTGTGCAGCTCCATATTGATGCAGGACTTAGTACGGCTGCAAAAGGAAAAATAGTCGGACTTTTCCAGCAAAACATCACTAAATATGGTCACTATTTGAAAACAAGAGAGAATTACAATCGTAGAGAATCAAAGGAAAACCAAATTGAAAAGACAAATCCAATAAACGAAGCACGAACGTTCGAGAGCGTCGTTCTTGGAATTTTTGAAGCGCATTAGGAGCCTGAAATTAACGAAAACACCACCGTCAACCATACGGATGAATGTAAGATAGTTAGTTACGTTCCCCTACCTTTGGTGGTGTGCAGGTCCATATTGATGCAGGAATATTGCAGAAGTAATAACTTTCTGGGCAAACCACGGGTGGAAAAAACGATAACCACGTCAACAAATAGAGAAATTTTTAGAATTCTGACTTAGCACGACTGCAAAAGGAAAAATAGTTGGACTTTTCCAGCAAAACATCATTTAATACGATCATTACTTTTTTATTCTTTTTTTTTTCTAAGTTTAATCCACTCGCAAAGGGTAACCCCATTAAGCTTTCAAAGCACTGCGAGTATGATGCGGAAACAAGGATAGATGGCAATGAACCGCCTTCTTAAACAAGGATAAGTTTTAATTTTTGGGGAAAATTCGTTTTCTTGATAACAAGAGAGAATTACAATTGTGGAGAATCAAAGGAGAACCAAATTGAAAAGACAAATCCAATAAATAAAGCACGAACGTTCGAGAGCGTCGTTCTCGGAACTTTCGAAGCGCATTAGGAGCCTGAAATTAACGAAAACGCGTCCGTCAACCATACGGATGAGTGTAAGATAGTTACGTACCCCTACCTTTGGTGGTGTGCAGCTCCATATTGATGCAGGAATAATAACTTGCTGGGCAATCAACGGGTGAGAAAACGATAACCACATCAACAAGCAAAGAATTTAGAATTCTGAGTTAGGACGATTGCAAATAGAAAAATAGTTTCAGTTTTTCAACAAAGCAACCATAACTTTGACAGCAAATGATCCGTTGCCTTACGACAAAACAGCGCTCATAGCGAGCATTTGAAACAAAAATAAATAGAAAAATAGTAGTGATTTCTCTGCTGTAAAAGTAACTCTAAATTGGAAAATGTTTGGTGCTTTAATTTCTGATCTACTTCGTGCATTACTTCCCATCTACTTTCTTACCTAAAATTAACTTTGTACCTACTTGTGTACTTGAACAAAGGATTTATGGGGGCTGGTTCTCGGTAATCAATTCGGGGACCCTTTGGTGGTCAATTCGCTTGAAAATTGGACGTTAAAAGACGACGATTGAAATACAGGGTTGATTTCGGATAAATTACAGCTCCAATTAAGTCGTGGACTTTGCCATAATTAAATTCGATAAGCTTATCAGTTTATTAAATTAGAAACCCTCATGTCTAACCCTATGATTCACGAAGGATGTTTTTCCTCAAGTTCTGATGGACCTAAGCGAGAGCCACCCTCTTCTGATACGAAACATTCTATGGCCCGATGTGTTTTTAATAATACTAATGCCCCTCAAGCCGTATTATTTACTAGAGTATTTTTAGATGTCACATGTTTTATATTATAGATGTCATTACCAATAGGTCCGGTTTTTTTGTTCGTTGCAGACGCGGGTGGTTTTCCCCCTTAGTTAAAACTGACTTTATATCATACAAAGACTGGCGCTGGCAGCCCCCGTTAAAGTAGTAAAGATTACTTCAGTTGAGGTATATCTGATAACAAAATTCTCGCTTTTGCAACAGAAACCTGACCGATGAGGACCAAAGTGGGGCAATTTCTTGCCACAAATTTGGACAAGTTTTCTATTTTGCATACAATACAATACGCTTGTTCAAGGCGTAATTTTTCCGCACTATAAATCTGTCTTATAAAAGAGATTTCTAATAAAAGAATTATTATTTTCTAGCAAGCGAATCATAGAAATTCTAAGCTACAACAAAGTTTCTCAACAGAAAATTTACTAAAGTTCTGAATTACAAAAATCGTAATTTTGCAGCGAAAGCTCATTGAAATTTTAACTCGATGAGAAAATTTTCGAAACGGAAAAACTAGTCATAGTTGAGAAGTAGATTGTCTAGAAAAAGCCACAATTTTGCAACGCAAGCTCCATGTAAAGTCTGGGGCGCAGAGGGGGGTACCAACGAAGAAGAGAACTCGAGTCAAAATCTCGATTCTTGTTTCATTATCTCCAATGTTTCTCTATTCTGTCTCCTGATGCTCGCATTGATTCTCTATTGCTTCTCTTAATTGCTTAGATTTTACTTAATTGCACGAGTCTCTCATAATCAAACGTCATTAGCATCAAAAGAAAATGAAAGTAACACAGAGGAAAAAAGCCATCAATCATGGAGAATCAAAGGAAAGGGAAAATTTCTGATTGGGAAGACAATTCCAACATATGAGACGTCCGAGAGCGTTATTATCAGAGCTTTCGAAACGCATTCGGTGCCTAAAAATAACGAGAACACGATCGTCAACCACACGGATGAATTAACATGACGTGAAAGCTACTTTTGTTAAATCTTACTCTAAACTCTTTGCTCGTTTAGCTCAGAAAATTTGAGGTGAAGAAACAAGGTGCCTTCAGTTCTCTATTTTAAGGATAACGCAGGACAGCATTGGGATTATTGTAAAGCTTAGGCGTAAAAGCTATTAACATTTTCTCCTCTTTTTCGACAAGTCTTGTACAAAGTAGGTCATCGCAAGCACCATAATTAAGAAAATGGGTAGTTTCAACGCAGTCATGATATTAACAGAATCATAAATGTACAACTAGGATTAAGATAATTTTCCCAGTCTTGAGTAATAACAGATATTGGGGCACATAAGTTGTGCTTCAATGAGCGAGTGCGTCATTGCTAAACGACATCCAATAACAAAGACATGGGAGACCAAATCTAATAGAAAATTAAAGCCTGACTGATTGCTGGGTGTAGCTGCAAATCAGATAACTGCATGATTTCCTTTATTAAATTGTTCTTTCAGCAATTTCGTCCTTTCCAACAATAGCGATCGACTGAAAACTAGTAATATGTGGGAAATTTCATGAACGATTTTTTTAATAACCATTACATTTATTTGCATATTTATTGCCATAATATAAATTATACAGAAACGATAAATTACAATAAATCCAAACACGCATAAATAATTAACCAAAACATAACAAATCGCGCATATGTTACGTTAATATATCATTAGAGTATTCGAGGTATTTGTAGGTTGACACCCCCAGCAAACGGCGACTCTAATTCCAAACACCCCAACGACTTTAATATTTTAACGTGTATCGGTAGCAGGAGATTTGTAACATTATCTGACTCATCCCGCATTAAAGTCTATAAAAGTAAAAGCCTGCTGAAGCACGGATCATAATCCAACCTCATAAAAAATGCAAACTATTTAACAACATTTTCTTGTACTCGCCTCTTTAAATAAGCCACGATTTATCCACCAGACAAACGCGCCAAGTGTGAAAAATGGGCGAAGACATAAAAAATTCAGAAGGTCGAAAAATTGCTCCAACAAATTTCCCAGCTTAAGGTTACTTGAATATTTCATAACGTCAACGTGTACGCAAAAGTATCAATTGATTTCAACCGGATTAACCCACCGAACTATCGATAATTTTAAAATTAACAAATGTTATACAAGAATTTGAATTTGGAAGCTACAAAAGTATCAGTTTTCATCGCTTTATGAAGTGTCTTTGTAAGCCAAAATTCCAACGATTTCTTCGTCTCAGTTTTATGATTTTTGGCATCAAAGGATTAGTTTGTTCAAGCCACAATTCCAGTTGAACTGGGTTGCGAACTTTCGTACTTATGAAATCGTCTGTAAGCCAAAATTTCAACGATTTTTTTGCCGTAGAATTATATCTTTGGTACGTTGAAGTCGTTTTCTAAGATCCAGAATCCCAACGACTTCTTTACTGCATAATTATAAGATTCTTTCCAGTCAGGAAACTATTTTACGCGCCACAATTTTAATTGACCTTCTGTTGCTTTATCGCTTTATTCTATGTTTAAAATCGTTTTCCTGTAAGCCAGAATTCCAACGATTTCTTCGTCTCAGTTTTATGATTTTTGGCATCAAAGATTAGTTTCTTCAAGCCACAATTCCAGTTAAACTGGGTTGCAAACTTTCGTACTTATAAAATCGTTCGTCTGTAAGCCAAAATTTCAACGATTTTTTTGCCGTAGAATTATGTCTTTGGTATGCTGAAGTCGTTTTCTAAGATCCAGAATCCCAACGACTTCTTTACTGCATAATTATAAGATTCTTTTCAGTCAGGATATTGTTTTACGCGCCACAATTTTAATTGACTTTCTGTTGCTTTATCGCTTTATACTATTTTTAAAATCGTTTTCGTGTAAGCCAGAATTCCAACGATTTCTTCGTCTCAGTTTTCTGGTTTTTGGCATCAAAGATTAGTTTGTTTAAGCCACAATTCCAGTTAAACTGGGTTGCGAACTTTCGTACTTATAAAATCGTCTGTAAGCCAAAATTTCAACGATTTTTTTGCCGTAGAATTATGTCTTTGGTATGTTGAAGTCGTTTTCTAAGATCCAGAATCCCAACGACTTCTTTACTGCATAATTATAAGATTCTTTCCAGTCAGGATATTGTTTTACGCGCCACAATTTTAATTGACCTTCTGTTGCTTTATCGCTTTATTCTATTTTTAAAATCGTTTTCCTGTAAGCCAGAATTCCAACGATTTCTTCGCTACAGGACAACAAAAATTGGTTTGACAAGCCACAATTCTAGTCAAATTTCTATTACAAATTTATCAAGCTTTTTGCTTTTGAAATCGTTTTCTGTAAGCCAGAATGTCAACGATTCTTTGCTGCAGAAAAACATAAAGAAAGTAGTACAAACCAGAATTCTAGTTAAATTTCTGTTACTACTTTTTCTTGTTACTGTTGATTTCGTCTTCTATAAGCCAAAATTTCAACGATTTTTTCGTTGCAGTATAATGATGTTTTTGCATCAGAAATTAGTTTGTACAAGCCACAATTCCGGGTAAATTTCGGTTCCAAAATATCCTTTTTCTTACTTAGGAAATCGTGTGTAAGCCATAATTTCAACAGCTTTTTTTGCTGCGGAATGACGATTTTATTTTTTATTAGAATGTGACCACAACTCAATTGACGTTCTAGCAAAATTGTCATGATTTTTAATGTTAAACTTGTTTTCTCTGTAAGCCAGAATTCCAACGACTTTTTTACTGCTTAAACATAAATTTCTCTTTATTCTGTATCAGACATTAGTTTCCACAAGCCTCGATTTCAATGTGTTAGTGGCACACTAATGGAGTTTTTTAAATTTTTAAATCGTTTTCTGTAAGCCAAAATTTCAACGATTTTTTCGTTGCAGTATAATGATGTTTTTGCATCAGAAATTAGTTTGTACAAGCCACAATTCCAGGTAAATTTCGGTTCCAAAATATATCCCTTTTCTTACTTAGGTAATCGTGTGTAAGCCATAATTTCAACAGCTTTTATTGCTGCGGAATTACGATTTTATTTTTTATTAGAATGTGACCACAACCCAATTGACGTTCTAGCAAAATTGTCATGATTTTTAATGTTAAACTTGTTTTCTCTGTAAGCCAGAATTCCAACGACTTTTTTCCTGCTTAAACATAATTTTCTTTTTATTCTGTATCAGACATTAGTTTCCACAAGCCTCAATTTCAATGTGTTAGTCGCACACTAATGGACTTTTTTAAATTTTTAAATCGTTTTCTGTAAGCCAAAATTTCAACGATTTTTTCGTTGCAGTATAATGATGTTTTTGCATCAGAAATTAGTTTGTACAAGCCACAATTCCAGGTAAATTTCGGTTCCAAAATATCCATTTTCTTACTTAGGAAATCGTGTGTAAGCCATAATTTCAACAGCTTTTATTGCTGCGGAATTACGATTTTATTTTTCATTAGAATGTGACCACAACCCAATTGACGTTCTAGCAAAATTGTCATGATTTTTAATGTTAAACTTGTTTTCTCTGTAAGCCAGAATTCCAACGACTTTTTTCCTGCTTAAACATAATTTTCTTTTTATTCTGTATCAGACATTAGTTTCCACAAGCCTCAATTTCAATGTGTTAGTCGCACACTGATGGACTTTTTTAAATTTTTAAATCGTTTTCTGTAAGCCAAAATTTCAACGATTTTTTCGTTGCAGTATAATGATGTTTTTGCATCAAAAATTTGTTTGTACAAGCCACAATTCCAGGTAAATTTCGGTTCCAAAATATATCCCTTTTCTTACTTAGGTAATCGTGTGTAAGCCATAATTTCAACAGCTTTTATTGCTGCGGAATTACGATTTTATTTTTCATTAGAATGTGACCACAACCCAATTGACGTTCTAGCAAAATTGTCATGATTTTTAATGTTAAACTTGTTTTCTCTGTAAGCCAGAATTCCAACGACTTTTTTCCTGCTTAAACATAATTTTCTTTTTATTCTGTATCAGACATTAGTTTCCACAAGCCTCAATTTCAATGTGTTAGTCGCACACTGATGGACTTTTTTAAATTTTTAAATCGTTTTCTGTAAGCCAAAATTTCAACGATTTTTTCGTTGCAGTATAATGATGTTTTTGCATCAAAAATTTGTTTGTACAAGCCACAATTCCAGGTAAATTTCGGTTCCAAAATATCCATTTTCTTACTTAGGAAATCGTGTGTAAGCCATAATTTCAACAGCTTTTATTGCTGCGGAATTACGATTTTATTTTTCATTAGAATGTGACCACAACCCAATTGACGTTCTAGCAAAATTGTCATGATTTTTAATGTTAAACTTGTTTTCTCTGTAAGCCAGAATTCCAACGACTTTTTTCCTGCTTAAACATAATTTTCTCTTTATTCTGTATCAGACATTAGTTTCTACAAGCCTCAATTTCAATGTGTTAGTCGCACACTAATGGACTTTTTTAAATTTTTAAATCGTTTTCTGTAAGCCAAAATTTCAACGATTTTTTTGTCCTAGAATTATGATTTTGTTTTTCATTAGAATTTGGCTACAATTCTAGTTAAAGTTCTATTGTAAAATTATCGAACTTTTCATTTTTGAAATTGTTTTCTGAAAGCCAGAACAACAGAAATTAGTTTGTACAAGCCACAATTCTAGTTGAATTTTTGTTCCAAAATTATCGAGCTTGTTGCTTTTAAAGTTGTTTTCTGTAAGTCAGAATTTCAACGATTTTCTCGATAGAGAACAATAGAAATTCGTTTTTTTAAAGTTGTTTTCTGTAAACCAAAATATTAAGGATTTCTTTGTTACAGCACAATTATCGAACGTTTTACTTTTAAAATCATTTTCTGCAAGCCAGAATTCCAGCGATTTCTTCGCTCCAAAATTGCTATTTTTCTTTGTGTCATAGATTTGTCTTTGCTCGCTAAAATCCCAATTAAATTTTCACTTTAGAAGTCGTTTTTGTAAGCCAGAATTCCGGCAATTTGTTTGCTATGGAATTAGGATTTTCTTTCCCATCAAAAAATTTGCTAACAAGTTTCAATTTCAAGTAAACCTCGGCTGAAGTTATAAGTTTATTTGATTTTTGAAATTCTTTTCTTGTAAGCTAGAATTCCACAATTCTAGTTGAATTTCTGTTGCTAGTTTTTGTTGTTATTGTTGGAATTGTCTTCTGTAAGTCAGAGTTTTAACGATTTTTTGCTACAGAATTACTATTTTTCTTGTTATTAGAAATTTGTCTTTACTATCCCAATTGAAAAACCGCAAAATTGTTATTCTTCTTCATTTTCAAACTTTTTTCTGTAAGCCAGAATTCTAACAATTCATTTACTGCAGAACTACGACTTTCTTTCGCATCAGCAATTTGTCTTTATAACTCCCAATTTCAAGTAAAATTCTGTAGCAAAGTTATCAGTTTATTTTGTTTTTGAAACCTGTAAGCCAGAATTTCAACAATTGTTTTGCTGTCAGAATTAATGTTTCTCTTTTTAACAAAAATCTGTCTTTACCACCTACAATTTTAACTAAATTTTCTCTTCCAAAGTCGTTTCTGTAAGCCAGAATTCCGGCAATTTCTTTGCTATGCTTTCGCATCAAAAAATTTGTTGACAAGTTTCAATTTCAGGTAAGCTTCTGCTGAAGTTATTAGTTTGTTTTATTTTTAAAATTTGTTTTTGCAAGCCAGAATTCCAGCGATTTCTTTGCTTTAAAATTGCTATTTTTCTTTGTGTCGGAAATTTGTCTTTATTCGCTAAAGTCTTAATTAAATTTTCACTTTCGAAGTCGTTTTTGTAAGCCAGAATTCCGGCAATTTCTTTGCTATGCTTTCGCATCAAAAAATTTGTTGACAAGTTTCAATTTCAGGTAAACTTCTGCTGAAGTTATTAGTTTGTTTTATTTTTAAAATTCTTTTTTGTAAACCAGAATTCCAGGGATTTCTTTGATTCAAAATTGCTATTTTTCTTTGTGTCAGAAATTTGTCTTTACTCGCTAAAGTCTCATTTAAATTTTCACTTTCGAAATCGTTCTTGTAAGCAAGAATTCCGGCAATTTCTTTGCTATGCTTTCGCATCAAAAAACTTGTTGACAAGTTTCAATTTCAGGTAAACTTCTGCTGAAGTTATTAGTTTGTTTTATTTTTAAAATTTGTTTTTGCAAGCAAGAATTCCAGCGATTTCTTTGCTTGAAAATTACTATTTTTCTTTGTGTCAGAAATTTGTCCTTACTCGCTAAAGTCTCAATTAAATTTTCACTTTCGAAGTCGTTCTTGTAAGCAAGAATTCCGGCAATTTCTTTGCTATGCTTTCGCATCAAAAAATTTGTTGACAAGTTTCAATTTCAGATAAATTTTTGCTGAAGTTATTAGTTTGTTTTATTTTTAAAATTTGTTTTTGCAAGCCAGAAATCCAGTGATTTCTTTGCTTCAAAATTGCTACTTTTCTTTGTGTCAGAAATTTGTCTTTACTCGCTAAAGTCTTAATTAAAATTTCACTTTCGAAGTCGTTTTTGTAAGCCAGAATTCCGGCTATGGAATTAGGATTTTCTTTCGAATCAAAAAATTTGTTGACAAGTTTCAATTTCAGGTAAACTTCCGCCGAAGTTATTAGTTTATTTGATTTTTGAAATTCTTTCCTTGTAAGCAAGAATTCCAACAATTTCTTTGCTGCAAAATTGGTATTTTTCTTTTTGTCAAAAATTTATCTTTACTATCCCTATTAAACGGCCGCAAAATTGTTAATTTACATCATTTCCGAAATTTTTTCGTAAGCCAGAATTCTGACGATTTTTTTATTGTAAAATTATAACTTTCTTTTGCATTAGAAATTTTTTTAAGAAACAGGATTCCAAGTAAAATTTTCTTGCAAAATTATCAGTTTATTTTGTTTTTGAAATCTGTAAGCCGGAATTTTAACGATTCCTTTGTGATCAGAATTAATGTTTCTCTTTTGGTCAGAAATCTGTCTTTACTCGTTACAATTTCAACTGAATTTTCAACTTTCTGTAAGCCAGAATTCCGACAATTTAGGATTTAGGATTGAAATTTGGGATTAGAATTACGGATTGGAAATTAGTTTAGGATTAGGATTTGATTTGGTATTCGGATTAGAATTTAGGATTTATGATCTGGATTTATAGTTAAGATTTAGGATTCGGATTTAGACTTGGGATTTAAAATTAAAATTTGGGATTAGTATTTAGGATTAGGATTTAGGATTAGTATTTGGAATTAGGATTTATGATAATGATTTAGGATTTAGGGTTTAGGATTAAGATTTAGGATTCAGAATTAGGATTAGGATTTGATGTTCAGATTTAGAATTAGGCTTTAAGATTAGGATTAGGGTTTAGGATTAAAACATGGGATTGGGATTTGGGATTAGGATTTAGGATTCGGATTTAGGATTAGAATTTGCGATTTAGGATTAGAATTTAAAATTAAGAATTAGGATAAGGATTTAAGATTACGATTTAGGATTAGGATTTAGGATTTGAATTTAGGATTGAAATTTGGGATTAGAATTTAGAATTAAGATCTAGAATTAGGATATGTGCTTTAAATTTAGAATTAGTACTTAGGATTTGTATTTAGGATTAAGTTTTATTATCGGGATTGGGATTTGGGATTAGGATTGGAATTGAGATTTAGGATTAGAGTTTAGGATTATGATTTAGAATGAGGATTTAGAATTAGGATTTGGGATTAAAATTTAGGACTAGGATTTGGGATTGGAATTTAGTTTAGGATTAGGATTTGAGATTCGGATTAGGATTAGGATTTAGGATTCAGTATCTAAATTTATGATTAGGGTTTAAGATTTAGGCTTAGGATTTATGATTAGGATTTAAGATTGGAATTTAGGATTAGGATTTAGAATTAGGATCTATGATTAGGATTTAGGATAATAATTAAGAATTAGAATTCAGGATTAGGATTTAGGATTAGGCATTACGATTATGATTTAGGATTAGAATTTAAGATTAGGATTTGGGATTTAGGATTAGGGTTAGGGTTTGGGATAAGGACTTAGGATTAGGATTCAGGAATTTAAATTTAAGATTAGGATAAAGCTTTGGGATTAGGAATTAGAATTTAGGATAAAAATTAAAAATTAGAATTGGTTCTAGAATTTAGGATTAGGATTAGGATTTTAAATAAAGGTTTAGGATTTGGGGTTAGTAATTTAGAATTAGGATTTAGGATTAGAATTTGGAATTAGGCTTTGGCATTTTAGATTACAATTTAGGATTAGGATTTAGGATAAGGATTGATGATTGGAATTTAGAATTAGGACTTCGAATTAGGATTTAGAATTGGGATTTAGAATTAGAATTTAGGATTTAAAAGTAGTATTAGGATTTAAGATTTAGGATTAGGATTTAGAATTAGAATTTATGATTAGGATTTAGGATTGGGATTTAAGTTTGGGATTTAGGATGAGAATTTAAGATTAGGATTACAAATTAGGGTTGGGAGTAGAAGTTAGGATTAATATTTAGAATTCGGAATTAGAATTTAGGATTGGGATTTAAAATTAGGATTAAGATTTACTCCTATGATTTAGGATTAGTATTAAAATTTTGGATTGGGCTTTAGGATTTAGGTTTGGTGTTTAGGATTAGAATTTGGGTTTTAGGATTAACCTTTAGAATTGGGGTTTAGGATTGGAATGTAGGATTAGGACAGAGATTTAGAATTTAAGATTAGGATTTAAAATTTGGATTTAGGATTGCGATTTAGAATTAAGATTAGGATTAGGATTTAGGCATTAGGATTGAGGATTAGGATTTAAGAATTTAAATTTAAGATTAGGATAAAGCTTTGGGATTAGGAATTAGGATTTAGGATAAGGATTAAAAATTAGAATTTAGTTCTAGGATTTAGGATTAGGATTAGGATTAGGATTTTAAATAGAGGTTAAGGATTTGGGGTTGGTAATTTAGAATTAGGATTTGGAATTTAGAATTAGAATTTGGGATTTAGAATTAGGATTTAGAATTGGGTTTTAGGATTGGGATTTAGGATTAGAATTTGGAATTAGTCTTTGGCATTTTAGATTATAATTTAGGATTGGGATTTAGGATGAGGATTGAGGATTGAAATTTAGAATTAGGTTTGGTGTTTGGGATTAGAATTTGGGTTTTAGGATTAACCTTTAGAATTGGGGTTTAGAATTGGAATGTAGGATTAGGACAAAGATTTAGGATTTAAGATTAGGATTTAAGATTCGGATTTAGGATTGGAATTTAGAATTAATATTAGGATTAGGATTTAGAGTCAGGATTTAGGCATTCGGATTTAGGTTTAGGATTTAGGATAAGAATTAGGATTTGGAATTAGGATTTAGAATTAGAATTTTGGGGTAGGATTTAGAACTAGAATTTAGAATTAAGATTTAGGATTAGGATTTAGGATCAAAATTAGAATTAGAATTTAGGATTGGAATTAAGAATTGGAATTTAGGATTGGAATTTAGGATTGGAATTTAGGATTAATATTTAGAATGAGAATTTAGGATTATAATCACAACTTAGGATTGGGAGAAGGAATTAGGTTTAATATTTAGGATTCGAAATTAAAATTTAGGATTGGTATTTATAATTAGGATTAGGATTTAGTCCTATAATTTAGGATTAGGATTAGAATTTTGGACTGGGCTTTAGGATTTAGGATTGGTATTTAGGATTAGGATTTAAGTTTTAGGTTTAACCTTTTGAATTGGGGTTTAGGATTGGGATTTAAGTTTAGGATTAAGATTAAGGCTTTAAGATTAGGATTTAATATTCAAATTTAGGATTGGGATTTGGAATTGGGATTTAGAATGAGGATTTAAAATTTGGGCTTAGGATTTAGGATTAGGATTAGGATTTAGGATTAGTATTTAGGATTAGTATTTAAAATACAGATTAAGATTTAGGATTAGGATTTAGGATTAGGATTCATGTTTAGAATTTAGGATTTAGAATTAAAATTTAGGATTAGAATTCAGAATGAGAATTTAGGACTAAAATTTAGGATTAGAATTAGGATTTAGAATGAGAATTTAGGATTAAGATTACGACTTAGGATTGGGAGTAAGAGTTAGGATTAATATTTAGGATTTGGAATTAGAATTTAGGATTAGGATTAGGATTTAAAATGAGAATTTAGGATTAGAATTACGACTTAGGATTGGGAGTAGGAATTAGGTTTTAATATTTAGGATTCGAAATTAGAATTTAGGATTGGTATTTATAATTAGGATTAGGATTTAGTCCTATAATTTAGGTTTAGGATTAGAATTTTAGATTGGGCTTTAGGATTTAGGATTGTATTTAGGATTAGGATTTGGGTTTTAGAATTAACCTTTATAATTGGGGTTTAGGGTTGGAATTTAGGATTAGGATTAAGATTTGGGGTTTACGATTAGGATTTAGGATTGGGATTTAGAATTAGGATTTTGGATTAGGATTTGGGATTAGCAATTAGGATTTAGGATTAAATTTAGGATTAGGATATGGAATTTAGGATTAGGATTTAGAATTAGAATTTAGGATTAAGATTTAGGACTAGACTTTAGGGTTCGGATTCAGGATTAGGATTAGGATTTAGGCTTGAAATTTAGAATTAGGATTGGGATTTAAGATTAGGATAAAGATTTAGGATTAAAATTCAGTATTTAGAATTTAGGATTAAGGATTTTGAATCTATGATTTAGGAATTAGGATTCGGGTTAGTGAGTAATTTAGAAAATCTTAAATACAAATACTTGCCTTTCTCGGACGAATGCGATTAATCTCTAAAAAATTCATCGTGGCCGTTTACGAGTTTCATTTTTTTCCAATTTATTACGAGTCGGTGGACCTGTTTTGTCACCTGGTGTGTGGTTAAGTGCGTACGGTCCATTCGATGGTCGCAACGATCGCATTTGTGTAATTTTCTCGTAAATATCGTACAGAAGCCGAGATATTTTGACTTTAATTTCGACCCAAGCACGAATAAAAGTCCAGGTGATGGAATATTACGGAGCTGCTTCATTTAATTATGGCCTAATATACGTCTCGAACATGAAAATATACTTTTAAATGTGGTGAATGTAAAGAAAATGGTTTTTTATCCAATCTTACGCGTTTTGGTAGCCAGGTAGTCAGGGACGGATGTATATTGTGAAAATCTGTGATGTGACATATTTAAATTGAAAGGGATGGTAGTTATATCATTAATTATGGAAACATCGCACTACACACAATCGCTGCTAGAAAAACAGACCGTTTTGGAATTCTCCCTGTCAAAATCCTGATGGGCGACACATTTTTAAATTAAGAAAGATGGTCATGCTAGGCCGAGCAGTCATCGTGATAACACCGCACTAAACACAATCACGTCAGAAAAAATCGAAACCAAATGCTTCATTATAAACTACTGATAATATTCATGAATTTATTTAGCGTCTGGTTCTCGTTTCTGGATCTAGTAGTAATTGGCGATCAAAGGGTAACACGAAGCGTAATACCGAGCGAAGATTTCGAAGTGGTTTCAACTATTAAAGCCTCGTTATCTCATAAACTGTCATTGCCACAAAAAAAATTACAAATACCTTTTTGTGGCAAATTTTAAGATATAGGATTACATAGATCTAAATTTGATGGGTACACATATTTCCGATAAGATTCACCTGTTTAGTAGATATTTACAAAAAACTGATTTTTATGAAATTTAACCTAAAAATAAAATTGTTAGCGTAGGTAACTTTGACTGAATAAGTAGCCTAAAAAGTGCGCATGAACATACTCTCTATTTTAGTGAAAATTTCGTCAAAATCAATCGAGCCGTTTCGGAGACTATCCAGTACAAAAAGACGGACAGACAGACAGAAAAAGTCCAAAAATGTCTATGTGGGTAGTTATAGCATATAAAAAATAATATGAGCTCAGAAAAAAGAGAGTTATTGTGAAATTGTAAACATATACTTCGATTTTATTAATATAAGAAGCAGAATTGGTACCAAACGTGTTCTGAGGGTGACTGTTTACTTTTTTGCTGCATTTTTGAAACCTATGGAACGAAAGATTGCTAACTAGCAATTCGTTATTCGTCAGCTAAACTGGCATTATCAAACCTATAATTTAAATGATAGGAAAAGAATTTTTGTTCAGGTGTGATGTAAATATAGTCAGCCAAAAATCGAGGGTTAGCAAGGGGGTAAAAAATGTTAAAATTTCCATTTACAAATATCTCGTTAGGGCACAGATTAAGTAAATGGGTGAATCGTGCTTATATCCATCATTCTTTCAGGTAACGAACGTGTCATCTTCAATATTTGGGAAACAGATGTACGAAATTCGAAACCAGCCGCTTGTGAATAGGGTGTGTCTAACGGCGATATTTCTTGCTTTAAAACAGACGAAAAATGATATTTGGTCTTTGTAATTTCCGCACGTCACATAATTAGAACGCCATGGACAGATTTGTGTTCGAAATTTATCTCCGAAGAGCTACGTCCTCACAACACCGACAACAACTAGAAAGAATTCTAATAAACCCGAAGTGTTTTTTCTAGCCGACTACCCCGAAAAGCAATATAAATGTAAATATATTTCGAATGCGCAAAATGTTTAATCGGATATAGTGCCGGCTTACGTATCTAATTTGAATGCCTCAAGGGGTGAAAATATCGAATTAGTTCATCTAATAACGTTTTATTCAAAATACGTTTGAAGGATAAGAGATTGTGGCCAAAATATCACACGTGTACTTCGGACGAAGTTCGGCTTAAGATAAAAGTTTCCCTCGAAGTAAAAAAGTCCGCAACTACCATTACGCCGTCCCCTGATGTTCGAAATAGACAAAGATAATGGGGGACGCGGCGCATCCTCTTTTTATTAATATCTTACGAGCTGTAACGACACCCCGGCATCCGATAAATCAAAATTTGCCCAATATCGTTCGAATATAAATTACCGAAATAAATATTTAGGTGTGGGTTGGTGCTAATGTAACGAAAAACGTACCTAGTCGTTCGAGGGGAAAACTAGATCAGCTTCTGCCCCTTCAGGATACTTTTTTTAGAGAACACACTCTATATAGCTTTAAATTTCAAGAACTCAAAAAAAAATCATTAATTGCTGAAATTGTGAATTTTCTATCGCACTTTTTGATCAAAAAAAAATAAGTTTACGTAGATGGTTAATACAAAATTTGAATAAGTACCAATAATAATCAATTAACGAATCATGTAGTTTTCCATCACACAAGCAGTCGTTCTGCTAGAAATTTTTGGTTAAAAAACAAAGAAATTTACGTAGATGGTTTATACAAAAATTTGAACAAGTACTAATAATGATCAATTAACGAATCACTTAGTTTTCCATCACCAAGTCATTAAGCAGTCATGGGGACTGCCGATAGAAGTGAAAACTTAAAATTAGCCCAAATCGCCTAACTCACTTCAAAAAATCGTGATACTGAAAACTACTCTCGGGTCAACAGCCGCCAAATATGAAATATCTATGAAGAAATCGCCCCAATCGCACATGAATATTATCAGAGCATAGATAATTTTGTATAAACTTAGATAGGGAAACGGGGCCATTAATTACATGCCACATTAGCCGTCTGTTTTGTTAACTTTAGCGATGCGAAAATGTTTGATACAACAATTTGAAACTTAACAAAACACCCGCCCCACGTATCAGCTTTTAAATCGCCCCCTCGAGCGATACCGCGCATCGAACTTCCCCCGAATTATCGTCGATAAACAATCGAGATCTAAAACTTGATACACACGACGAGCTGAATAATTCGGCCTTAATTCGACCCGCGGCCAACTACAGAAGCCACTCGAGAAAAATATTTGTTTTCTTTGCTAAAGAGGAAATTTGCAACTCGATCGAGAGGGTTGAGGCGGTTTTCGTGCCCCCCACGGATGACGTCATGTTGTCACGGAGTGAACGGTGATCCGTCATTGTTATCCGTGGCCTACTAAGTGAGATTTGTGCCCTATAGACTCCGGGGACGAGCTTACTCCCGTATCGCTCCGGTTCGAAATGAATAATGAGGGTGATCAGCGTTTTTTACGCCGGCCCAATCGGTCAAGCTAACAGGTGTTTCCTTGGGATTTTTCCGAGTGTATTGTCAACGTTGGACGAGAACAAATAATACCCCTAAAATGGGGCCATTTCGATACCGATTTACGTTGAAATGTTATTCTCGAAATTTCGTCTTTTTTTCTCATAATTTGTTTCTTTGACATTATATTCAAATTATGAACTGGTCAAACTTTAACTTTTTGCTTCTAAACTTTAATTTAAAATCGAATTTTAGTTCAGAATCAAAAAATGGAAACTAAATTGAGCTCTGAACTCTCATTTTTGAGTTGCCAGTCGAAATAACAAGTTTTATTAAAAAAATTAGCACGCGTCTCTCCCTAATATGACAGTTGCACTTTAAATAAAATAATCATTGATTGTATTCGATTTAATCAATTTTGAAATACAGATTCCGAATTTGCCCACCAAATTAGGCTATGAGTTATACTTTTAAAGTTACAGGCTTTCAAAGTAGTCGAAATAGTAAGACTTGTAAAAAAAATTGCCTGTGTCTCTCCCTGATATGACAGTCGCACTTTCAATGAAATAATCGTTGAGTGTATCTGATTTGATCAATTTTGAACTACAGATTTCGAATATGTTCATCAACTTAAACTATACGCTATGATTTTGAAGTTGCAGGCCTTCAAATCAACCGAAATTGCAAGATTTATAACCAAAAATTGGCATGTGTCTCTCCCTATTATGACAGTCGAACTTTAAATAAAATAATCACTGGATACATCGATTGTAATCAATTTTTAATTGAAGATTTCGAATATATTTACCAAATTAAGCTATACGTTATGGTTTTAAAGTTACACGCTTTCAAAGTTGTCGAAATAGCAAGATTTATTTAAAAAAATTGGCACGCGTCTCTCCCTAATATGATAGTTACAGTTTAAATAAAATAATCGTTGAGTGTATCTAATTTGATTAATTTTGAACTACAGATTTTGAAGCCTGCTCATTAACTTAAAGTATACGTTATGATTTTGAAGTTACAGGCCTTCAAATCAACCGAAATTGTTAGATTTATAAACAAAAATTGGTACGTGTCTCTCCCTATTATGGCAGCTGAACTTGAAATGAAATAATCGTTGGATATAGCGAATTTAATTAATTTTTAACTGGAGATTCCGAATTTATTCACCAAATTAAGTTATAAGTTATGGTTTTAAAGTTACACGCTTTCAAAGTTGTCGAAATAGCGAGATTTATAAAAAAAATTGGCACGCGTCTCTCCCTAATATGACAGTTACGCTTTAAATGAAATAATCGTCAAGTGCATCTGATTTGATCAATTTTAAATTACAGATTTCGAATATGTTCATGAACTTAAACTACACGTTATGATTTTGAAGTTACAGGCCTTCAAATCAACCGAAATTGCGAGATTTATAAACAAAAATTGGTACGTGTCTCTCCCTATTATGGCAGCTGAACTTGAAATGAAATAATCGTTGAATATAACGAATTTAATCAATTTTTAACTGGAGATTCCGAATTTATTCACCAAATTAAGTTATAGGTTATGGTTTTAAAGTTACACGCTTTCAAAGTTGTCGAAATAGCGAGATTTATAAAAAAAATTGGCACGCGTCTCTCCCTAATATGACAGTTACGCTTTAAATGAAATAATCGTCGAGTGCATCTGATTTGATCAATTTTAAATTACAGATTTCGAATATGTTCATGAACTTAAACTACACGTTATGATTTTGAAGTTACAGGCCTTCAAATCAACCGAAATTGCGAGATTTATAAACAAAAATTGGTACGTGTCTCTCCCTATTATGGCAGCTGAACTTTAAATGAAATAATCGTTGGATATAACGAATTAAATCAATTTTTAACTGGAGATTCCGAATTTATTCACCAAGTTAAGTTATACGTTATGGTTTTAAAGTTACACGCTTTCAAACTTGTCGAAATAACAAGATTTATAGCAAAAAATTGGCACGCGTCTCTCCCTTATATGACAGTTACAATTTAAATGAAATAATCGTTAAGTGTATCTAATTTGATAAATTTTAAACCACAGATTTTGAGCATGTTCATCAACTTAAACTATACTTTATGATTTTCAAGTTACAGGCTTCCAAATCAACCGAAATTTCGAGATTTATAAACAAAAATTGATATGTGTCTCTCCCTATTATGTCAGCTGAACTTTAAATGAAATAATCGTTAAATAAAACGACTTTAATCAATTTTTAATTGGAGATTCCGAATTTATTCACCAAATTAAGTTATACGTTATGGTTTTAAAGATACACGCTTTCAAACTTGTCGAAATAACAAGATTTATAGCAAAAAATTGGCATATGTCTCTCTCCTAAAATGACAGTTACAATTTAAATGAAATAATCGTTGATTGTGTCTGATATGATTAATTTTAAATTACAGATTTCGAACATAATTATCAACTTAAACTATACGTTATGATTTTGAAGTTACAGGCCTTCAAATCAATCGAAATATCAAAATTTATAAACGAAGATTAGCATGTGTCTCTCCCTATTATGACAGTTATACTTCAAGTAAAATAATCGTTAATTATATCTAGTTTGATCAACTATGAACTATAGATTTTGAATCTGCTAACCAAATTAAGCCACACATTTTGTTTTTTTAAGTTATAAGCCTTCAAAGTGACCGAAATAACAAGATTTTATAAAAATTATTGTCATGTGTCTCTCCCTATATATTATGACAGTCGTAATGTAAATGAAATTGTCATTAAGTACATCATATTTAGTCAATTTTTGTTTGCAAATTTCGAATCTGCTTACTAAATTAATCTCTTTTTTAATTTTAATTTGAAATTTAAAAATTGTTATTTTATTTTAAAGTTACGAGCCTTCAAATTGACTGAATTTTTATGCCTCAAAAAAGTCGGTTTATGAAATGAATCCATGACAAAGAAATTAAAATTCTCAAAGTCTCTACGAATAGTCCCACCGTTTGACCATTTTATGCTTACGTTTCACGTCTCTCAAGCAAATTTTCGAAATTGATCCAAATTTAACGTGACAAGTGCATCAATGAAAAATTTTGTTGGAAAAATTTCTCTTCGTTTGGCATTTCAACCGTAACCCGAGCACGACCTAGGTCAACTTTTAATGGCTTGAGGGTCATCTGGCCATCAGCCCAACTCAAATATTGACTCTATTAATTTGGTGGAGGCCAAGCAGGGTGGCAATGCAGATTAATCCTATAATTCAAGCCGTCCCAAATGGATATTTGTCAGTTAGATAATTAACCGTTATCAACCATCTGTTACGGTTAAAACAAACAGAAATAATACCCCCAAAGTTTTTATTGGTTTCACAAAAGACCTCACGCAGGTAAACTTTCCGCGGGACTATTAATTAACGTTTCGTCGTTGTGGCCCGATATGAGGAGAGAACGACCAACGTTGTGACATTTTGATGTAGCGACGTGATTCCCCCATCCCCGCGGGAAATACGTAAGAATATCGGCGGCGGCGGCAGCAGTAAGGGTAGCGAAATGATTAACGACAATATAACGCGCCCGACATGTGATACCCCATCAATATTACATTCGTCATTACCAGATTTAAATAATTCATCTTAAGGGCGCGGGGGTGGCTTCAGGATTTGAACTGTGAGCTTCTTCGAACTAATTTTTCACGACGAATATCTGGGAAAAAAATCAGCTGCAGCGAATGAATTTTGTGGAAGGGAAACCTATTTTTAAAATGATAGAGAGGACAAGTCTCTTAAGATATTTCGCTTCTTCCGTAGACTGACGAGAATTTTCTCTTAACTATTCGTTAATTTATCATTGGCGAGTAACTTGGAAAAAATTCTTATATTCCTTGTTTTTAAAACTAAAAGAAAACGCATTATTTTATTCTTCAAACAATTCCCTCTTTCGCAGATGACAGGAATTTCCTTTTAACTAGCGATTAGTTAATATATTAGTAACGAATAGTTTGAAAATACTTTCCATTTATGTGACAGAAGAGAAATATTTTAGGATTAAAGAAAACGAGTCATTCTAATTTTAAAATATTTTACCTCTTCCGCAGAAGACGAGAGTTTTATTTTAACTAGCGATTAGTTAATATATTATTAACGAGTAGTTAGGAAAAAATTCTCTAATTCTGTAAAAGCATTCTAGACCTGAAATAATACGAAAGTCAAATCAAATTTTAAAATGATAGTGGACAAGTCTCTTAGGATATTTCGTTTCTTCCGCAGATGACGAGAATTTCCTCTTAACTATTCGTTAATTTATCATTGGCGAGTATTTAGGAAAAATTCTCATATTGGGTGATTTTAAAACGAAAGAAAACGCGTTATTTTATTCTTTAAACAATTCGCCTCTTTCACAGATGATAAGAATTTCCTTTTAACTAGCGATTAGTTAATATATTAGTAACGAGTGGTTTGAAAATATTTTTCAATTCTGTGTCAAAAGAAATATTTTAGATCAAAGAAAACGAGTCATTCTAATCTTAAAATATTTCGCCTCTTCCGCAAAAGACGAGAGTTTTCTTTTAACTAGCGATTAGTTAATATATTATTAACGAGTAGTTGGAAAAAATTCTCTAATTCTGTGAAAGCATTCTAGACCTGATTTAATACAAAAATCAAATCAAATTTTAAAATGATAGTGGACAAGTCTCTTAGGATATTTCGTTTCTTCCGTAGATGACGAGAATTTCCTCTTAACTATTCATTAATTTGTTATTGGCGAGCATTTGGGAAAAAATTCTTATATTCTTTGTTTTTAAACCTAAAAGAAAATGCATTATTTTATGCTTCAAACAATTCCCTCTTTCGCAGAATTTCCTTTTAACTGGCGATTAGTTAATATATTAGTAACGAGTAGTTTGAAAATATTTTCCACTTATGTGACAAAAGAAATATTTTAGGATTAAAGAAAACGAGTCATTCTAATTTTAAAATATTTTACCTCTTTCGCAGAAGACGAGTTTTCCTTTAACTAGCAATTAGTTAATATATTATTAACGAGTAGTTAGAAAAAATTCTCTAATTCTCTGAAAACATTCTAAACTTGAAATAATACGTAAGTCAAATCAAATTTTAAAATGATAGTGGACAAGTCTCTTAGGATATTTCGTTTCTTCCGTAGATTACGAGAATTTCCTCTTAACTATTCGTTAATTTATCATTGGCAAGAATTTGGAAAGAAATTCTCATATTCGGTATTTTTAAGACTAAAAGAGAACGCGTTATTTTATTCTTCAAACAATTCGCCTCTTTCGTAATTGACAAGAATTTCCTTTTAACTAACAATTAGTTAATATATTAGTAACAAGTGGTTTGAAAATGTTTTCCAATTATGTGACAAAAGAAATATTTTAGGATCAAAGAAAACGAGTCATTCTAATCTTAAAATATTTCGCCTCTTTCGCAGAAGACGAGAGTTTTCTTTTAACAAGCGATTAGTTAATATGTTATTAACGAGTAGTTAGAAAAAATTCTCTAATTCTGTGAAAGGATTCTAGACCTGAAATAATACGAAAATCAAATCAAATTTTAAAATGATAGTGGACAAGTCTCTTAGGATATTTCGTTTCTTCCGTAGATTACGAGAATTTCCTCTTAACTATTCGTTAATTTATCATTGGCAAGAATTTGGAAAGAAATTCTCATATTCGGTATTTTTAAAACTAAAAGAGAACGCGTTATTTTATTCTTCAAACAATTCGCCTCTTTCGTAGTTGACAAGAATTTCCTTTTAACTAACGATTAGTTAATATATTAGTAACAAGTGGTTTGAAAATATTTTCCAATTATGTGACAAAAGAAATATTTTAGGATCAAAGAAAACGAGTCATTCTAATCTTAAAATATTTCGCCTCTTCCGCAGAAGACGAGAGTTTTCTTTTAACAAACGATTAGTTAATATGTTATTAACGAGTAGTTAGAAAAAATTCTCTAATTCTGTGAAAGGATGCTAGACCTGAAATAATACGAAAATCAAATCAAATTTTAAAATGATAGTGGACAAGTCTCTTAGGATATTTCGTTTCTTCCGTAGATGACGAGAATTTCCTCTTAACTATTCATTAATTTGTTATTGGCGAGCATTTGGGAAAAAATTCTTATATTTGGTGTTTTTAAAACTAAAAGAAAACGCGTTATTTTATTCTTCAAACAATTCGTCCCTTTTGCAGATGACAAGAATTTCCTTTTAACTAGCGATTTGTTAATATATTAGTAACGAGTAGTTTGACAATATTTTCCAATTCTGTGACAAAAGAACTAGCTTAGCATTAAAGAAAACGAATCATTCTAATTTTTAAACATTTCGCTTCTTTCGCAGAAGACCAGAGTTTCCTTTTAAATAGCGATTAGTTAATATGTTATTAACGAGTAGTTAGAAAAATTCTCTAATTTTGTAAAAGCATTCTAGAAATGAAATAATACGAAATTCAAATCTTCTACTCTTAAGATATTTCGTATCTTCTGTAAAAGATGAAAATTTTGTTTTAACTATTCGCCAATATCTCATTCTGAAATTTTGAAATTCCGCGATCGAAAAAATATTTTAGTGTTGAAAAAAACGAGTCATTCTACATTTAAAATAGTTGACCTCTTTCCCTGAAGACGGAAATTTGCCTTTAGCTATCAATTAGTTAATGTAGCATTAACGAGTAGTTAGAAAATTAGAATTCTAGAACTAAAATAATACGGAAATCAAGTCTTCTACTCTAAGATATTTGGTCTCTTTCGCAAAAGACGAGAATTTCCCTTTCGGTATCGATTAGTTAATGTCTTATTAACGAGTAGTTAGAAAAAATTCTTCAATTCTATAAAAGAATTCTAGAATGAAAATAATACGGAAATCAAGTCTTCTACTTTAAAATATTTCATATCTTTCGCAGAAGACGAGAATTCCCCTTTAGCTGTCGATTAGTTAATGTCTTATTAACGAGTAGTTAGAAAAAATTCTTCAATTCTATAAAAGAATTCTAGAATGAAAATAATACGGAAACCAAGTCTTCTACTTTAAAATATTTCCTATCTTCCGCAGAAGACGAGAATTTCCCTTTAGCTATCGATTAGTTAATGTATTATTAACGAGTAGTTAGAAACAATTCCCGAATTTGATAAAAGCACTCTGGAACTAAAATAAAACTAAAATCAATTTTTTTAAAGATATTTCGCCTCTTCAGCAGAAGATGGGAATTTTAACTATTCGATAATTTCTCATTGGCGAGTAGTTGGTAAATGATATCTCCAATTCTATGGAAGAAAGGAGATATTATACGATTAAAGAAAACGAGTCATTCTACTCTTAAAATAGTTCGCTTCTTCTGCTGAAGGCGAGCATTTGCTTTCAAATGTCGATTAGTTAATGTATTATTAAGGACTAGTTAAAAAACTCTCCAATTCCACGAAAAGACACATTTTAAAATTAGGATAATAAGGAAATTAGGTTTTCTATTCTAAGATATTTTGCCTCTTTCGCAGAAGAAAATCAAATTTTTTTTTCTTAAGACATTTCGCCTCTTCAGCAGAAGACGAGAATTTTATTTTAATTATTCGTCAATTTCTCATTAGCAAGCAATTTGTACAAATAGTGCAAATTCTGTGACAGAAGAGAAATATTTTACGATAAAAGAAAACTAGTCATCCTACTCTTAAAATAGTTCGCCTCTTTCGCCGAAGACATGCATTTTCTTTCGAATATCGATTAGTTAATATATTAATAACGAGTACTTAAAAAGACTCTTAAATTCTATAAGAGAAAAGACAAATTTTTGGAATTAAAATAATAAGGAAATCACGTTTTCTATTCTAAGATATTTTGCCCCTTTCGCAAAAGACGGGAATTTCCTTTTAGTTATCGATTAGTTAATGTATCATTAAGGAGTAGCTTGAAGAAATTCCCAAATTCTGTAAAGGAAAACATTTTAGAATTAGAATAATACGGAAATCACGTCTCCTACTCCAAAATATTTTGTCTCTTTTTTAGGATTATTTTATTCTAACTACTCGTCAATTTCTCATTGGCAAGTAGTTAGAAAACAATCTTTAAATTCTGTTTTAATAGAGAAATATTTTAGTATTAAAAAAAATAAGTCATTCTACTCCTAAAATATTTTGCCTTTTCTGATAAAGAGCAAAATTTTCTTTTATGTATCGATTAGTTAATGTATCATTAATGAAAAGGTTGAAAAAATTCTCAAATTTTAAAAAGAAAGAATAATCTTCGTTTATCGAAGTTTACGAGATGTAGTAATGTTTATTACAGTGTTAGAAAATTAATTCTCAAAAACGAGATAAATAATAAGAATCAAGTCTTCTACTTTAAGAAGACGAGAATTTTCCATTAGCTATCGATCAGTTAATGTATTATTAATGAATAGTTAGAAAAAAAATTTAAATTCTGTAAAAACATTCTGGAACTGAAATAATATAAAAATCAAATCTTCTCTCTTCTCCAGAAGATGAGAATTTTATTTTAACTATTCGTCAGCCACTCATTAGCGAGTAGTTGGCAAAAAATATCACCAATTCTATGACAGAAAGGAGATATTTTACGATGAAAGAAATCGAGTCATTCTACTCTTAAAATAGTTCGCCTCTTCCTTTAACGGGGAGCATTTGCTTTCAAATGTAGTTAATGTATTATTCACGATTAGTTAAAAAAACTCTCAAGTTCTATAAAAGGAAAGACACATTTTAGAATCAGAATAATAAGGAAATCACGTTTTCTATTCTAAGATATTTTGCCTCTTCCGCAAAAGACGAGAATTTCCTTTTAGTTATCGATTAGTTAATGTATTATTAACGAGTAGTTAGAAAAAATTCTTGAATTCTGTAAAAGAATTCTAGAAATAAAATAATTCAGAAATAAAGTCTTCTACTTTAAGAAGAAGATGAGAATTTCCCATTAACTATCGATCAGTTAATGTATTATTAATGAGTAGTTAGAAAAAAAAATTTGAATTCTGTAAAAACATTCTGGAACTGAAATAATATAAAAATCAAATCTTCCCTCTTCTCCAGAAGGCGAGAATTTTATTTTAACTATTCGTCAGCTTCTCATTAGCGAGTAGTTGGCAAAAAATATCACCAATTCTATGACAAACAGGAGATATTTTACGATGAAAGAAATCGAGTCATTCTACTCTTAAAATAGTTCGCCTCTTCCTTTAAAGGCAAGTATTTGCTTTCAAATGTAGTTAATGTATTATTCACGAGTAGTTAAAAAAACTCTCAAGTTCTATAAAAGGAAAAACACATTTTAGAATTAGAATAATAAGGAAATCACGTTTTCTATTTTAAGATATTTTGCCTCTTCCGCAAAAGACGAGAATTTCCTTTTAGTTATCGATTAGTTAATGTATTATTAACGAGTAGTTAACGCGTTATTTTATTCTTCAAACAATTTGCCTCAAAAAACGAGAACTAAAATAATACAGAAGTCAAGTTCTTCTACTTTAAGAAGAAGACGAGAATTTTCCATTAACTTTCGATCAGTTAATGAATTATTAATGAGTAGTTAGAAAAAAAAAATTGAATTCTGTAAAAACATTCTGGAACTGAAAAAATATAAAAATCAAATCTTCTCTCTTCTCCAGAAGACAAGAATTTTATTTTAACTATTCGTCAGCTTCTCATTAGCAAGTAGTTGGCAAAAAATATCACCAATTCTATGACAGACAGGAGATATTTTACGATGAAAGAAATCGAGTCATTCTACTCTTAAAATAGTTCGCCTCTTCCTTTAAAGGCGAGCATTTGCTTTCAAATGTAGTTAATGTATTATTCACGAGTAGTTAAAAAAACTCTCAAGTTCTATAAAAGGAAAGACACATTTTAGAATTAGAATAATAAGGAAATCACGTTTTCTATTCTAAGATATCTTGCCTCTTCCGCAAAAGACGAGAATTTCCTTTTTAGTTATCGATAAGTTAATGTATTATTAACGAGTAGTTAGAAAAAATTCTCGAATTCTGTAAAAGAATTCTAGAACTAAAATAATACAGAAATCAAGTCTTTTACTCTAAGAAGACAAGAATTTCCCTTCAGCTATCGATTAGTTAATGTATTACTAACGAGTAGTTAGAAAAAATTCTCTAATTCTGTGAAAGAATTCCCTCTTTAGCTATCGATTAGTTAATGTGTTGTATTAGTAGTTTGAAAAAATCCTCTAAGATATTTCGGCCTCTTCCACAAAAGACAAAAATTTTCTTTTAACTATTTGTCAATTTCTCATTTAACGAATAGTTAGAAAAAAGTTTTGAATTCATGTGACGAGAAATAAGTATTTTAGTACAAAAATTAAGTCATTCTGCTTCTAAAATAGTTTAAAATTGTCTTCAAACTATTCGTCAACAGGAATAAATTAACTACGAAATAATTTTGAACTGAATTGGCAGCTCTTTATGTTCGTTAAGTCCGCAGAAGACGAATTATTCGTTCCGACAGATGACACGCCCGAAGTGGGATCAAAACTTCAAAATCAGTCGAATTAAAAAAATCAACTTTTCCATGTTACGAACGTCGGACCCAAGACACCTTAACATTCCAACGCTTGATTGGCATTACCGGTGATGGTCCGAAGGTCCGAGGCAAGAAGTTGAGTAATGGAACCCCCGCGGACCTGTCGATTCTCTTGCCGATACGCGGATTAGCAACACGTTTTCTGGGTGCTTAGGTGGGCGCCCCATTCCCGTGAGTCGTCGAGCTTCACGTGACGTCCGTAGCTGCGTGTCCCTTGTGCCTTTAAAAAACGAACACGGCACTTCCGCGTCCTTTACAATAAATAATGGCTCGTTAACGTAACCGTTCGCAATTCGCCCCCTCTTTAATTAGACCAATACGTGCAATTTAATTTAATTACTTCATATTTCTAAAGCCGTCGAGTTGGGTGGAATTTATTGCCTTCGTTTGTGTCCTTGGGACCTTAGACGTTCAAAAAATCAATATGAATAAGTCTAATCGCATATGAGGATCTTAGAATGGATGATTTCTTAGTTGTTGGCAATGGCTTTAGCCGAAACAAAACTTGAGAACCTAAATTGTTGCGAAATTTTGACCCTCTTTTGGAAATTCTTGAAATTTTGGAAATTTCAGTCTTGATTTTGCTCGAAGTTTTGATTTTTATTTGTCGAAATGATGTTTTTTTTTGGAAATTATTAACTTTAACAAGTTAAAATTTCCAGAAAAACGTCGACTGTTCTAGAAAAAATCCAAATTTCCATTTTTTGTAGAATTGTCGTAATTTCGCTATCAAAGTCGAAATTTGGCTAGGAAAGTCGAAATTTGGCTGGGAAAGTCGACATTTTGCGCTAGGAAAGTCGAAATTTTTCTAGAAAAGTTGAAATCTTGCAACAAATGTCGAATTTTCGCGAGAAAGTTGACAAAGATCGAGATTTATAAAAGACACATTTTAGAATTAGTATAATAAGGAAATCACGTTTTCTATTCAAATATATTTTGCCTCTTCCGCAGAAGACGAGAATTTTCTTTTGGTTATCGATTAGTTAATGTATCATTAACGAGTAGCTTGAAGTAATTCCCAAATTCTGTAAAGGCAACATTTTAGAATTAAAATAATATGGAAATCACGTCTCCTACTCCAAAATATTTTGTTTCTTGTTTAGGAGAATTTTACTCTAACTACTCGTCAGTTTTTCATTGGCAAGTAGTTGGAAAAAAATCTTCAAATTCTGTTTCAAAAGAGAAATATTTTAGTATTAAAGAAAATAAGTCATTCTACTCCTTCGCCTCTTCTGCTAAACAGGAAAATTTTCTTTTATCTATCGATTAGTAAATGTATCATTAATGAAAAGGTTGAAAAAATTCTCAGATTTTAAAAATGAATTCCGTAGTATTTTGCCTCTTCTGCTAAAGAGGAATATTTTCTTTTATGTATCGATTAGTTAACGTATCATTAATGAAAAGGTTAGAAAAATTCTCAAATTTTAGAACTAAAATAATACGGAAATCAAGTCTTCTATTCTAAGATATTTGGGCTCTTAAGCAGAAGACAAGAATTTCCCTTTCGCTATCGATTAGTTAATTTCTTATTAACGAGTAGTTAGAAAAAATTCTTGAATTTTGTAAAAGAATTCTAGAGCTAAAATAATACAGAAATTAAGTCTTCTACTCTAAAAAGAAGACGAAAATGTTCCGTTAGCTGTTGATTGGTTAATGTATTATTAACGAGTAGTTAGAAAAAATTTTCGAATTTTGTAAAACAATTCTAGAACTAAAATAGTATAGGAATCAAGTCTTCTACTCTAAGAAGAAGACGAGAATTTCCCTTTAGCTATCGATTAGTTAATGTGTTATTAACGAGTAGTCAGAAAAAACTTTTAAATTTTGTAAAATAATTCTAAAACTAAAATAATATACGAATTAAGTCTTCTTCTCTAAAAAAAAATGATAATTTTCCTTTAGCTATCGATTAGTTAATGTATTATTAACGAGTAGTTAGAAAAAACTTTTAAATTTTGTAAAAGAATTCTAAAACTAAAATAATATACGAATTAAGTCTTCTTCTCTAAAAAAAAAGATGATAATTTTCCTTTAGCTATCGATTAGTTAATGTATTATTAACGAGTAGTTAGAAAAAACTTTTAAATTTTGTAAAAGAATTCTAAAACTAAAATAATATACGAATTAAGTCTTCTTCTCTAAAAAAAAAGATGATAATTTTCCTTTAGCTATCGATTAGTTAATGTATTATTAACGAGTAGTTAGAAAAAACTTTTGAATTTTGTTAAAGAATTCTAAAACTAAAATAATATACGAATTAAGTCTTCTTCTCTAAAAAAAAAGATGATAATTTTCCTTTAGCTATCGATTAGTTAATGTATTATTAACGAGTAGTTAGAAAAAACTTTTAAATTTTGTAAAAGAATTCTAAAACTAAAATAATATACGAATCAAGTCTTCTACTCTAATAAAAAGACGATAATTTTCCTTTAGCTATCGATTAGTTAATGTATTATTAACGAGTAGTTAGCAAAAATTCTTTTATCCTGAAAAAGAATTCTAGAACTAAAATAATACAGAAGTCAAGACTTATACTCTAAGAATAAGACAAGAATTTCCCTTTAGCTGTCGATCAGTTAATGTATTATAAACGGGTAGTTAGAACAAAAACTTAAATTCTGTAAAAATATTCTGGAACTGAAATAATATAAAAATCAAATTTTCTAATCTTTGCCTCTTCCGCAGAAGACGGAAATTTTATTTTAACTATTCGTCAATTTCTCACTGGTGAGTAGTTGGTAAAAAATATCACCAATTCTATAACAGAAAGAAGATATCTTACGATTAAAGAAAACGAGTCATTCTACTGTTAAAATAGTTTGTCTCTTCCGCTGAAGGCGAGCATTTGCTTTCAAATATCGATTAGTTAATGTATTATTAACGAGTAGTTGAAAAAAACTCTCGAATTCTATAAAAGATGACACATTTTAGAATTAGAATAATAAAGAAATAACGTTTTCTACTTTTAGATATTTCGCTTCTTCCACAGAAGACTACAATTTCCTTTTAGTTATTGATTAGCTAATGTACCATTAACGAGTAGCTTGACGAAATTCCCGAAGTGTTAAGGAAAATATTTTAGCATTAGAATAATACAGAAATCACGTTTTCTATTCTAAAATATTTTGACTCTACCTTAGAAGACCTTTACTCTAACTATTCGTCAATTTCTTATTGGCAAGTAGTTGGAAAAAAAATCTTCAATTTCTGTTTTTTTAAAACAGAATTTGAAGAGAAATATTTTAGTATTAAAGAAAACAAATCATTCTACTCCTAAAATATTTAGCACTTCTGCTAAAAACGAAATTTTTTTATCTATCGATTAGTTAATGTAGTTAACGAACAGTTTGAAAAAATTCTCAAATTCTAAGAATGAATGCTAGAACCAAAATAATATAGAAATCAGTCTTCTACTCTAAGATATTTGGTGTCTTTCGCAGAAGACGAAAATTCCCCTTTCGCTATCGATTAGTTAACGTATTATTAACGAGTAGTTAGAAAAAATTCTCGAATTCTGTAAAAGAATTCTAGAAGTAAAATAATACACAAATCAAGCCTTCTACTCTAAGAAGAAGACGAGAATTTCCCTTTCGCTGTCGATTAGTTAATGTCTTATTAACGAGTAGTTAGAAAAAATTCTTGAATTTTGTAAAAGAATTCTAGAGCTAAAGTAATACAGAAAGCAAGTCTTCTACTCTAAGAAGAAGAGAATTTTCCTTTAGCTGTCGATTAGTTAATGTATTATCAACGAGTAGTTAGAAAAAATTTTCGAATTCTGTAAAAGAATTCTAGAAGTAAAATAATACAGAAATCAAGTCTTCTACTCTAAGAATAAGACGAGATTTTCCCTTTAGCTATCGATTAGTTAATGTGTTTTTAACGAGTAGTTAGAAAAAATTCTTGAATTTTGTAAAAGAATTTTAGAGCTAAAATAATACAAAAAGCAAGTCTTCTACTCTAAGAAGAAGACGAGAATTTTCCTTTAGCTGTCGTTTAGTTAACGTATTATTAACGAGTAGTTAGAAAAAAAGTTTCTAATTCTGTAAAAATATTCTGGAACTGAAATAATATAAAAATCTAATCTTCCACTCTTAAAATATTTCGCCTCTTTTCCAGAAGATGAGAATTTCATTTTAACTATTCGTCAGATTCTTATTAGCGAGTAGTTGGCAAAACATATCATCAATTCTATGACAGAAAGGAGATATTTTACGATGAAAGAAAACGAGTCATTCTACTCTTAAAATAGTTCACCCCTTCCGTTGAAGGCAAGCATTTGCTTTCAAATATAGTTAATGTATTATTTACGAATAGTTAAAAAAACTCTCAAATTCTATAAAAGAAAAGACACATTTTAGAATTAGAATAATAAGAAAATCACGTTTTCTCTTCTAAGATATTTTGTCTCTTCCGCAGAAGACGAGAATTGCCTTTTAGTTATCGATTAGTTAATGTATTATTAACAAGTAATTTAAAGAAATTTTCAAACTCTTTAAGAGAAATCATGTTAGAATTAGAATAATACGGAAATCACGTCTTCTACTCCAAAATATTTCGAGTCTTCCTTAGGAGACTTTTACTCTAACTATTCGTCAATTTCTCATTGGCAAGTATTAGAAAAATAATCTTCAAATTCTGTTTTAAAAGAGAAATATTTTAGTATTAAAGGAAATAAGTCATTCTACTCCTGAAATATTTCGCCTCTTCTGCTAAAGATGAACATTTTTTTTATCTATCGATTAGTTAATATATCATTACCGAACAGTTTGAAAAAATTCTCAAATTCGAAGAAATAATTCTAGAACCAAATTAATACAGAAATCAGTCTTCTACTTTAAGATATTTGGTCTCTTTCGCAGAAGACGAGAATTCCCCTTTTGCTATCGATTAGTTAATGTATTATTAACGAGTAGTTAGAAAAAATTCTCAAATTTTGTAAAAGAATTCTACAACTAAAATAATATAGAAATCAATTCTTCTGCTCTAAGAAAAAAGGCGAATTTCCCTTTAACTATCGATTAGTTAATGTATTATTGACGAATAGTTAGAACAAATTTTCGAATTTTGTAAAAGCATTCTGGAACTGAAGTAATATAAAAATCAAATCTTCTACTCTTCGCGTCTTCCTCAGAAGACGTGAATTTTATTTTAACTATTCGTCAATTTCTCATTAGCGAGTAGTTGGCAAAAAATATCTCCAATTTTTTGACAAAAGGTAGCTATTTTACGATTAAAGAAAACGAATAATTCTTCTTTTAAAATAGTTGGCCTCTTTCTCTAAAGACAAACATCTTCTTTCAAATATCGATTAGTTAATGTATTATTAACGAGTAGTTGAAAAAAATTCTCGAATTCTTTAAAAGAAGAGGGACATTTTAGAAGGCGAATAATAAGAACATTACGTTTTCCACTCTAAGATATTTCACATCTTCCGCAGAAGACAAGAATTTCCTTTTAGTTATGGATTAGTTAATGTATTATTAACGAGTATATTGAAGAAATTTCCTAACTTTTTGTAAAGGAAAACATGTTAGAATCAAAATAATACGGAAATCACGTCTTCTACCTCAAAATATTTTGTCTCTTTCTTAGGAGAATTGTATTCTAACTATTCGTCAATTTCTCATTGGCAAGTAGTTAGAATAAAATCTTCAAATTCTGTTTTAAAAGAGAAATATTTTAGTATTCAAGAAAATAAGTCATTCTACTCCTAAAATATTTCGCCTCTTCTACTAAAGAGGAATATTTTCTTTTATGTATCGATTGGTTAATGCATCATTAATGAAAAGGTTAAAAACATTTTCAAATTTTAGAAAAGAATTCTGGAACTAAAACAATACGAAAATCAAGTCTTCTACTCTAAGATATTTGGTCTCTTTCGCAAAAGACGAGAATTTCCCTTTCGCTATCGAGTAGTTAATGTCTTATTAACGAGTAGTTAGAAAAAATTCTTGAATTTTGTAAAAGACTTCTAGAGCTAAAATAATACAGAAAGCAAGTCTTCTACTCTAAGAAGAAGACGAGAATTTTCCTTTAGCTGTCGATTAGTTAATGTATTATTGACGAATAGTTAGAAAAAATTTTCGAATTTTGTAACAACATTCTGGAACTGAAATAATATAAAAATCAAATCTTCTACTCTTCGCCTCTTCCTCAAAAGACGTGAATTTTATTTTAACTATTCGTCAATTTCTCATTGGCGAGTAGTTGGCAAAAAATATCTCCAATTCTATGACAAAAGGTAGCTATTTTACGATTAAACAAAAGGAATAATTCTTCTTTTAAAATAGTTGGCCTCTTTCTCTAAAGCCAAACATCTTCTTTCAAATATCGATTAGTTAATGTATTATTAACGAGTAGTTGAAAAAAATTCTCGAATTCTTTAAAAGAAGAGGGACATTTTAGAAAGCGAATAATAAGAACATTACGTTTTCCACTCTAAGATATTTCACATCTTCCGCAGAAAACAAGAATTTCCTTTCAGTTATGGATTAGTTAATGTATTATTAACGAGTATGTTGAAGAAATTTCCTAACTTTTTGTAAAGGAAAACATGTTAGAATCAAAATAATACGGAAATCACGTCTTCTATCTTAAAATATTTCGTCTTTTTCTTAGGAGAATTTTATTCTAACTATTCGTCAATTTCTCATTGGCAAGTAGTTAGAATAAAATCTTCAAATTCTGTTTTAAAAGAGAAATATTTTAGTTTTCAAGAAAATAAGTCATTCTACTCCTAAAGTATTTCGCCTCTTCTGCTAAAGAGGAATATTTTCTTTTATGTATCGATTGGTTAATGCATCATTAATGAAAAGGTTAAAAAAATTCTCAAATTTTAGAAAAGAATTCTGGAACTAAAACAATACGGAAATCAAGTCTTCTACTCTAAGATATTTGGTCTCTTTCGCAAAAGACGAGAATTTCCCTTTCGCTATCGATTAGTTAATGTCTTATTAACGAGTAGTTAGAAAAAATTCTTGAATTTTGTAAAAGAATTCTAAAGCTAAAATAATACAGAAAGCAAGTCTTCTACTCTAAGAAGAAGACGAGGATTTTTCTTTAGCTGTCGATTAGTTAATGTATTATTAACGAGTAGTTAGAAAAAATTTTCGAATTTTGTAAAACAATTCTAGAACTAAAATAATACAGAATAAAGTCTTCTACTCTAAGAAGAAGACGAGAATTTCTCTTTAACTATGGATTAGTTAATGTATTATTAACGAGTAGTTAGAAAAAATACTTGAATTTTGTAAAAGAATTCTAGAGCTAAAATAATACAGAAAGCAAGTCTTTTACTCTAAGAAGAAGACAAGAATTTTCCTTTAGCTGTCGATTAGTTAATGTATTATTAACGAGTGGTTAGAAAAAATTTTCGAATTTTGTAAAACAATTCTAGAACTAAAATAATACAGAATAAAGTCTTCTACTCTAAGAAGAAGACGAAAATTTCTCTTTAGCTATCGATTAGTTATATATTATTAACGAGTAGTTAGAAAAAAATGTTTAATTTTGTAAGAGAATTCTAAAACTAAAGTAATATAGAAATCAAGTCTTCTACTCTAAAAAGAAGACGATAATTTTCCTTTAGCTATCGATCAGTTAATGTATTATTAACGAGTAGTTAGAAAAAACTAGGAAAGTCGAAATCTCGCAACAAATGTCGAATTTTCGCGAGAAAATTGACAAAGATCGAGATTTCAAGAAAAAAGAAATTCGACATTTCTAGTTTTTTAATTCAAAAAGGGCAAAAAAAGTTGAAATTTTGACAAAAGTTGTAAGTTAAAAAAATCAATGTTTATGTATCTAAATAAAAGTCGATCTTTTGTACAACATATTTAGAGAAAGAAGAAATTTTTAGAAAGACGTCGAAACTGCGAGAGAATCTGTTGTAATTTTAGAGCATGTTGGCAATGCGTGATGGTGACGCGTGATGATGACGCGTAATGGTGACGCGTGATGGTGATTTGAAACCATAAGTTTACCCCTAAATTGCCCAACGCGCCAAATTTTCGATAAAAACGTGAAAAGTTCTAAAAATTAAATCCAAATTTCCATTTTTTATAGAATTGTCGGAATTTCGCAACAAAATTTTGCTATGAAAGTCTAAATTTTGCTAAGAAAATCTAAATTGTGCCCGAAAAGTCAAATTGTGCTAGAAAAGTCGAAATTTTGCCAGGAAAGTCAAAATTTTGCTAAGAGAGTCGAATTCTCGCAACAAAAGCCGAATTTTCGCGAACAAGTTGACAAAGATCGAGATTTCAGGAAAAAAATTCGGCATTTCTATATTTTTTTAATTCGAAAAGTAGCGAAAGGAGTTGATTTGTTTTTAAAATTTGTTAGTTCAGAAATATTATCAAAATCTAGAAAAACAGTCGAACTTTTTGTTAAAAATATTTAGAGAGGGACATTTTCAGAAGAAGTCGAAATTGCGAGAGAATCTGTTGTAATTTGAGAGCATGTTGGCAATGCGTGATGGTGACGCGTGATGATGACGCGTAATGGTGACGCGTGATGGTGACGTGAAACCATAAGTTTACCCCTAAATTGCTCAACGTGCCAAAATTTTGGTAAAAACGTGGAAAGTTCTTAAAAGATCTAAATTATCCTTTTTTATAGAATTGTCGAAATTTCGCAACAAAATTTTGTTAGGAAAGTATAAACTTTGCTAGGAAAGTCTAAATTTTGCCGGGAAAGTCAAATTCTGCTAGAAAAGTCCAAATTTCGCCAGGAAAGTCAAAATTTTGCTAAGAGAGTCGAATTCTCGCAACAAAAGCCGAATTTTCGCCAACAAGTTGACAAAGATCGAGATTTCAGGAAAAAAATTCGGCATTTCTATATTTTTTTAATTCGAAAAGTAGCGAAAGGAGTTGATTTGTTTTTAAAATTTGTTAGTTCAGAAATATTATCAAAATCTAGAAAAACAGTCGAACTTTTTGTAAAAAATATTTAGAGAGGGACATTTTCAGAAGAAGTCGAAATTGCGAGAGAATCTGTTGTTATTTGAGAGCATGTTGGAAACGCGTGATGGTGACGCGTGACAGTGACGCGTGGTGGTCACGCGAAACTGTTAGTTTACATCTAAATCGCTCTACGCGCCACAAAATGTGTTTACTTTAAAAAACTGAAACCCACGCTTTGTCTGGGGGCTTCCCGGGCGTACAGAGCGAGGCAAATGGTATATTACGAATAGACGCGGCGATAAAAGATCGGGTTGTCTAAGTTTCAGCGCACTATAAAGTTGATATTCGAAAGTAAACTGTAAACTGAACTCCGAGTTGATTTATGCGTTACATCGAAGGATTTCCCTTCTCCATAATGTACACACATTTCCCGTAACAATAAAATGGCAATTTCAATTTTACGCTGTCAGATACCCAAAAGTTATGCCTTCCCTGTTGAGCCGTTGATACTATAACACTCCGTATATCGACCAGTTTAACTGTTGTAATAAACCACGTCCTGGAAAAATTCTTATTGCTTTCGACAAATTAAGTTATACGAAACGGGGGAAGTTTCTCCGGAAGAATTGTATAACTCTTTCGGAGTCCGCAACCCTTTTATTAAACTATATCGGCTGCATACAAAGGACCAAATTAAAAATAAGCGACGAAAACTTTGTAAATCTCGTAATATGATTGTGGTTTAATCAAATTTATAATCAAACGAGTGATGGAAAATTCGCATCGCCGGGATCCGAAACGCAAATGGAAGAAGCTTGTTATTTTGAATATTTTTATTGCGAGGGCATAAGGAGGAGAATTTTTAATGCAATTGCTAGATGCATGCGGTTTGTAAGCGACTGAACAAAGCACGAATTTATAAAGGATTCTAATCTCGAGTGGTTACGTTTCTAGTCTAACAGACACTTGAGCGATTTCAATAAACATTACACAAGATGTAACGTCTTTAAGTTACTTTATGCGAGTGCATCGAGTGTAGTAATTATAACAGAGTGTACTACAAGTGGAAATTATCAGTAGCAAGAACGCACGTCACTTAAAATACCATAATAGCTTCCATAATTGCATTACTGACGTTAATATGCAACATTTAATGTATTGTATCTAAACACGGAACCGAATGATAAATGTGTGTTAATAAGAGGAAAAAAGACCACGTCCGAGTTATGAATAAATTGCTGAAACAAGGATTCGCGAACAGGTGAAAATAAAACCGCTCAACTTTCATTAAAACGCACGAAATTTTTAGTAGACGTTTTTATTTTAGTGTGATATTTTAATGACGAATCCGATACTCTCATTAATATTTGTCTTCGAGATCTTAAAACTGAAATTTATCGCTGGCCGTCACCGTACTTTATTCCTTCCTATCTATTTGCGGGCCAACGCCGTTTGTATTTCCGTCGAAACGACGTCCCTCATCTACAGACGAGAAACTTATATTTTCGTCCACTAAAAATAATTTTACGTTTACTGAAATATCATCCGGACAAGAGACACCTGGATAAGCCCATGTTATGAATAAAAACACATTTCTGGGAAAGCCCATTGCGAAGAGCTTTGTAGTTTCTTAATGTATTCTGGTCGGAGCAAATTGGTTGACGCTTTGAGGACAAATAGTCCGGCGTGATGAATGTTAAAATTTATATTAGTGGCAGATACTTATTGCATCCTCAAAGCAACAACAACATTATATTTATTTCATCTATGACACCTTTTCAAGTGGTTCCGGATGTTTCGGATGCTCTTCTGACGTGACGGCCCCATTAGGGACCATTCGCATTGAGAAATATTGGCGCTTGGTTTTTTATTATCGCCACAAATCAGTCGTTAAGTTCACAAAACAAAACGATGCTAGATTAAATAATGGGTTTTGAACAATTAATTCTCCTTAGGAGTTGACGCTCATATCGCTTTGGAGGTTCTAAGTAATTCCAATTTGGTGAAATCTGATGAAGTGTACATGATTGTATTACAGAGGCTCATCCGGAAAAATCCAATTCAAAAATAAAGAATAAGATGTTCTACGGTCAAATGGTGGGGAAGGATTTGCTCAGGAGACAGTGGAAGGCTCTCTCCGATTTCGTCACTATCGAATGCGATGGAAAAGACTTGACAGCTACCATCAACGACAATAAATTCCGCGCCATAGTTTTCCTGAACAAAAGCAGGTAATTTTGGTTTTGGAATTGAGTCAACACTTTGAGCTGCAAGCTTTTTTATGAGACTTATTTTTCAATTACTTTTCTTTTCCCAAAATATCTTCTTTAAATATCTGCTCTTTGTATACATTTTAATTGTTCCTTAAATTTTTGATTTGTTTTCTTTGAATATTTGCTATCAAAAAACTTCTTAACTTTTCTAAATCTTTCACAATACCTTCCTAGTTATCAGAGTACTCTGGGTTATCTAGATTAAGGGTTGGTAGGCTTAAATTTTAGATCAACGCCCTTTTTGGTACTCTCCTGGTGATTATGATATCTTTGGTTACTCGTTAAGCAACCCAATTTTATTGAGAAACTAAAAACGTCCCTTGGATGCATCTGAGAGCAGAATACAACAAATCCTTAAAAGGTGTAAACACCTTTTTACTAAGAGTTTCATCTGCTGCCTTCGTTCTGAATTTCCTTTCTAGTAAATCCTTCCCAATTTCTCAAAATACTTCCTAATCTCTCAAAATCTCTCCTAATATCTCAAAACTCTTCCTAATTTTTCAAAATACTTCCCAATTTCCCAAAATCCTTCCTAATCCCGCAAAAGTCTTCCTCAGTGTTTAAAATCCTTCCTTATTTTTCAAAATACTTCCTAATCTTTCAAAATCCTTCCCTATTTTCCAAAATCCTTCCTAATATCGCATAATGCTTCCCCAATTCTGAGAATCCTTCCTAAATTTTTTAAAATCCTTCCTAATTCCTGAAAATATTTCCCAATCTTTCAAAATATTTCCCAGTTTTTGAAAATGCTTTTCAATCTTGCAAAAGTCTTCCTCAATGTTTAAAATCCTTCCTAATTTTTCAAAATACTTCCTAATGTTTTAAAATACTTCCTAATTTTTCAAAATCCTTCCCTATTTTCCAAAATGCTTTTCAATCTTGCAAAAGTCTTCCTCAATGTTTAAAATCCTTCCTAATTTTTCAAAATACTTCCTAATCTATTAAAATACTTCCTAATTTTTCAAAATCCTTCCCTATTTTCCAAAATCCTTCCTAATCTCTTAAAATGCTTCCCCAATTTTGAGAATCCTTCCTAACTTTTTTAAAATCCTTCCTAATTCCTCACAATCTTTCCCAATCTTTCAAAATCTTTCCCAGTTTTTTAAAATGCTTTTCAATCTTGCAAAAGTCTTCCTCGATGTTTAAAATCCTTTCTAATTTTTCAAAATCCTTCCCTATTTTCCAAAATCCCTCCTAATCTCGCAAAATGCTTCCCCAATTCTGAGAATATTTTCTAACTTTTTAAAAATTCTTTCTAATTCTTGAGAATGTTTCCCAATCTTTCAAAATCTTTCCCAGTTTTTAAAAATGCTTTTTAATCTTGCAAAAGTCTTCCTTAATGTTTAAAATCGTTCCTAATTTTTCAAAATACTTCCTAATATTTTAAAATGCTTGCTAATCTTTCAATATTCTGCCCTATTTTCCAAAATCCTTCCTAATTTTTCAAAATATTTCCTAATCTTTCAAAATACTTCCTAATCTTTCAAAATATTTCCTAATCTTTCAAAATACTTCCTAATCTTTCAAAATCCTTCCCTATTTTCCAAAATCCTTCCTAATCTCTTAAAATGCTTCCCCAATTTTGAGAATCCTTTCTAACTTTTTTAAAATTCTTCCTTATTCCTGAGAATGTTTCTCAATCTTTCAAAATCTTTCCCAGTTTTTTAAAATGCTTTTAAATCTCGCAAAAGTCTTCCTCAATGTTTAAAATCCTTTCTAATTTTCCAAAATACTTCCTAATCTTTCAAAATCCTTCCCTATTTTTCAAAATTCTTCCTAATATTGCAAAATGCTTCCTTAATTCTGAGAATCCTTCCTAACTTTTTTAAAATCCTTTCTAATTCTTGAGAATCTTTCACAATCTTTCCCAGTTTTTAAAAACGCTTTTCAATCTTGCAAAAGTCTTCCTCAATGTTTAAAATCCTTTCTAATTTTCCAAAATACTTCCTAATCTTTCAAAATCCTTCCCTATTTTTCAAAATTCTTCCTAATATTGCAAAATGCTTCCTTAATTCTGAGAATCCTTCCTAACTTTTTTAAAATCCTTTCTAATTCTTGAGAATCTTTCACAATCTTTCCCAGTTTTTAAAAATGCTTTTCAATCTTGCAAAAGTCTTCCTCAATGTTTAAAATCCTTCCTAATTTTTCAAAATATTTTCTAATCTTTCAAAATACTTTCTAATCTTTCAAAATCCTTCCCTATTTTCCAAAATCCTTCCTAATCTCTTAAAATGCTTCCCCAGTTCTGAGAATCCTTCCTTACTTTTTTAAAATCCTTCCTAATTCCTGAGAATGTTTCTCAATCTTTCAAAATCTTTTCCAGTTTTTTAAAATGCTTTTAAATCTCGCAAAAGTCTTCCTTAATGTTTAAAATCCTTTCTTTTTTTTCAAAATACTTCCTAATCTTTCAAAATCCTTCCCTATTTTCCAAAATCCTTCCTAATATCGCAAAATGCTTCCCCAATTCTGAGAATCCTTCCTAACTTTTTTAAAATCCTTTTTAATTCTTGAGAATCTTTCCCAATCTTTCAAAATCATTCCCACTTTTTAAAAATGCTTTTCAATCTTGCAAAAGACTTCCTCAATGTTTAAAATTCTTTTAATTTTTGAAAATACTTTCTAATCTTTCACGATCCTTCCCTATTTTCCAAAATCCTTCCTAATATCGCAAAATGCTTCCCCAATTCTGAGAATTCTTCCTAACTTTTGTAAAATCCTTTGTAATTCTTGAGAATCTTTCCCAATCTTTCAAAATTTATCTATCTTAATCTCTATTCAAATCTCCATTAGAATTCTAATTTAAATCTTTCAATTAATTCCAATTTTAATCTTAATCTGAAGCAATTTAAATTCATTTAAAAATTTAATTTCAAATCTTCATTAATCTCCAATTTCAAATCAATTACCTCCTTTAAAATCTTCACAACTTCCATTTTTAAACTATTGATTCTTTTCAATCCATTTAATCTCCAAGTTTCTAATCTCATTTCAATCTCATTTAAATTTTCAATTCCTTAAAATCTCCAATAGAATCTAACTTAAAAATATCTTAATCTCATTAAATTTAATTTCAATTCATTTTAAATCTCATTAAATCACTTTTCTCCTTTCAACTCATTCCAAATCTCATTAACTCTAATTTAAAATCTTTTCAATTCCATTAAATCTATAATTCAATAAAATTTACTTAAATCCTCTTCAATCCTTCAACCTAAATCTCATCTAATCTTCCTATTAAATCTTCCTATCAATCTTTCATCTTTACCACTTTTTAAAAATGTTTTTTAATCTTACAAAAGTCTTCCTTAATGCTTAAAATCCTTCCTAATTTTTTAAAATACTTCCTAATCTTTTAAAATACTTCCTAATCTTTCAATATCCTGCCCTATTTTCCAAAATCCTTTCTAATTTTCCAAAATCCTTCCTAATCTCTTAAAATGCTTTCCCAATTCTAAGAATCCTTCCTTATTTTTTAAAATCATTCCTAATTCCTGAGAATGTTTCTCAATCTTTCAAAATCTTTCCCAGTTTTTTAAAGTACTTTTAAATCTCGCAAGAGTCTTCCTCAATGTTTAAAATCCTTTCTAATTTTTCAAAATACTTCCCAATCTTTTTAAAATCCTTCCCTATTTTCCAAAATTCTTCCTGATATCGCAAAATGCTTCCCCAATTCTGAGAATCCTTCCTAAATTTTTTAAAATCCTTTCTAATTCTTGAGAATCTTTCCCTATCTTTCAAAATCTTTCCCACTTTTTAAAAATGCTTTTCAATCTTGCAAAAGTCTTCCTCAATGTTTAAAATCCTTCCTAATTTTTCAAAATACTTCCTAATATTTCAAAATCCTTTCCTATTTTCCAAATTCCTTCCTAATATTGCAAAATGCTTCCCCAATTCTGAAAATCCTTCCTAACTTTTTTAAATTCTTCCTAATTCCTGAGAATCTTTCCCAATCTTTCCCAGTTTTTTAAAATGCTTTCCAATCTTACAAAATGTTTCCCAATTTCTCAAAAGTTCTCCTATTGTGTCAAAATCCTTCCAAGTTACTCTAAATCCTTCGCAATTTCTCAAATCCCTTTCCAATCTCTTAAAATTCTTCCAGATTCCTTAAAAATCTTTCCCTAATTTTCAAACTTCAAATCTACCTCATTTAAAAAAAATGTCACCCAATCTCTTGAAATCCTTTCCAATCTCTCAAATTCTTTGTCAATCCTTCAAAATCGTTCCTAATCTTTCAACATTCTTCCCTATGTCTCAAAATCCTTTCCAATATCTCAAAATGTTTTCCAATATTTTAAAATTTTTTCCTATTTTCGAAAATCCTTCCTAATCTCGCAAAATTCTTCCCCAATTCTGAAAATCCTTCCTAATTTTTTAAAATCCTCCCTAATTCCTAAGAATCTTTCCCACTCTTTCAAAGTCTTTCCCAGTTTTTTAAAATGCTTTCCAACCTCGCAAAATGCTTCCCAATTTCTCAGCATCCTTCTTATTATGTCAAAACGCTTCCCAATCTCTCAAAATTTTTTCCAATCTTCCAAAACCCTTCAGAATTTCTCAAAAGTCTTCCTACCGTGTCAAAATCCTTCCAAATTACCCTAAATCCTTCCCAATTTCCCAAACCCTTTCCAATCTCTCACAATCCTTTCAGATTCCTTAAAAATCTTTCCCTAACTGTCAAACTTCAAATCTAGCTCATTTAAAAAAAAATGTCACCCAATCTCTTGAAATCCTTTCTAATCTCCCAAATTCTTTCTCAATCCTTCCTAATATTTCAAAATTCTTCCCTATGTCTCAAAATCCTTTCCAATATCTCAAAATTTTTTCCAATCTTTCAAAATTTTTTCCTATTTTCGAAAATTCTTCCTAATTTCGCAAAATTGTTCCCCAATTCTGAAAATCCTTCCTAATTTTTTAAAATACTTTCCAATCTTGCAAAATGTTTCCCAATTTCTCCAAATCCTCCCTTTTATGTCAAAATCTTTCCCAATCTCTGAAAATTATTTCCAATCTTTTAAAATTCTTTTCAACTTTTCAAAATTCTTCCCCTCTCCTGAAAATCCTTCCAAATCTCCACAAATCTTTTCCAATCTCTTCAAAGAATCTCGCAAACTTCAAATTCATCTCATTTTTTTCCTTAAAACACTTCCCGATATATAAATCGTTCCCAATCTCTCCAATTCTTTCCCAGTCTTTCAAAATCGTTTCCGTTCTTTCAAAATCCTTCTCCGCTCCTCAAAATCCTTCCAAATCTTTCAAAACCCTTCCCATTCTTTCAATATCTTTTCCAATCTCTCAGAATCCTTCCTAATCTCTCAAAATCCTTCCCAATCTCACAAAATCATTTCCAAACTTTCATAATCCTTTCTGATCTCTCAAAATCCTTTGCAACTTTTCAAAATCCTTCCCAATTACTCAAAATATTTTCCAATCTCTTAAAATTCTTTCCACTTTCTCAAAATCTTTCCCAATCTTCCAATTTTTTTTAATTCTCTTAAAATCCTTTCCAATCTCTTCAAAGAATCTCTTAAATTTCAAATTTATCCCATTTTTTTCAACCAATCTCTTAAAATCCTTTCCGATCTCCCAAAATTCTTCCCAATCTTTTAAAATATTTTCCAATCTTTCATAGCTTTTCCTAATCTCCTAAAATCCTTCCCAATCTCTTCAAAGAATCTAACAAACTTCCAATTTATTTCATTTTTCTCAACCAATCTCTTAAAACCCTTCCCGATCTCTCAAAATCGTTTCCAATCTCTCAAATTCTTTCTCAGTCTTTTAAAATCCTTCCCAATCTTTCAGAATCCTTCCCCACTCCTAAAAATTCTACCAAATCTCCAAAAATCTTTCCCAATCTCTCCAAAGAATCTTCCAAACTTCAAATTCGTCTTCTTTTCCAATCTCTTAAAATTCTTCCCACTTTCTAAAAATCTTTCCCAATCTTCCAATTTTTTTTTAAATTCTCTTAAAATCCTTTCCAATCTCTTCAAAGAATCTCTTAAACTTCAAATTTATCTAATTTTTCTCAACCAATCTCTTAAAACTCTTCCCGATCTCCGAAAATCGTTCCCAATCTCTCAATTTTTTTTCCAGGTTTTCAAAATCGTTTCCGATCTTTCAAAATCCTTCCCCACTCCTCAAAATGCTGTCAAATCTTTCAAAATCCTTCCTATTCTTTTAAAATCTTTTTCAATCTTACATAATCCTTCCTAATCTCTCAAAATCTTTCCCAATCTCACAAAATCTTTTCCAAACTTTTATAATTCTTTCCAATCTCTTAAAATCCTTCGCAACTTTTCAAAATCCTTCCCAATTTCTCAAAATCGTTTCCAAACTCTTAAAATTCTTTCTAGTTTCTCAAAATCTTTCCCAATCTTCCAGAATTCTTTAAAATCCCTTAAAATCCTTTCCAATTTCTTCAAAGAATCTCCCAAACTTCAAATTTATCCCATTTTCCCAACCAATCTCCTAAAATCCTTCCCGATCTCTCAAAGTCCTTCCTAATCTCCCAAAATATTTCCCAAACTTTCGAAATCCCCCCAAATCGCTTTAAAATCTTCCCAACCTCTCAAAATCTTTCTAAAATCCTTCCAATCTTTTAAAATCTTTTTCAGTCTTTCATAATTCTTTCCAATCTCTTAAAATCCTTCACGACTTTTCAAAATCCTTTCCAATTTCTTAAAATCTTTCCCAATCTCTCAAAATTCTTTCCAGTTTCTCAAAATCTTTCTCAATACTTTAAAATTGTTCGAAATCCCATAAAATGTTTCCCAATCTCTTTAAAGAATCTCCCAAACTTCAAATTTATCCCATTTTTCTCAACCAATCTTTTAAAATCCTTCCCGATCTTTCAAAATCCTTCCTAATGTTTCAAAATCTTTTCTAATCTTTAATAACTCTCCTAATTTCCCAAAATCCTTCCCAAGCTCTTCAAAGAATCTCCCAAACTTCATATTTATCTCATTTTTCTCAACCAATCTCTTAAAACGCTTCCCGATCTCTCAAAATCGTTCCCAATCTCTCAAATTCTTTCCCAGTCTTTCAAATTCCTTCCCAATCTTTCAAAATCCTTCCCAATTTTCGAAAATCTTTCCCCACTCCTGAAAATTCTTCCAAATCTCCAAAAATCTTTTTCAATCTCTTTAAAGAACCTCCCGAACTTCAAATTCATCTCATTGTATTTCCACCAATTTCTTAAAGTCCTTCCCGATACCTTAAAATCCTTCCCAATGTTTCAAAATTTTTTCCAATCTTCCATAACCCTTCCTAATCTCTCAAAATCCTTCCCAATCTCTTCAAAGAATCTCCCAAACTTCAAATTTTTCTTAATCAATCTCTTAAAACCCTTCCCGATCTCTAAAAATCGTTCTCAATTTCTCAAATTCTTTCCCAGTCTTTCCAATCTTTCATAATCTTTTCCAATCTCTAAAAATCCTTCACGACTTTTCAAAATCCTTCCCAATTTCTCAAAATCTTCCCAATCTCTCAAAATTCTTTTCAGTTTCTCAAAATCTTTCCCAGTCTTTCAAAATTGTTCGAAATCCCTTAAAATTCCTCCCAATCTCTTCAAAAAATCTCCCAAACTTCAAATTTATCCCATTTTTCTCCACCAATCTATTAAAATCTTTCCCGATCTCTCAAAATCCTTCTCAATCTTTAAAAAAATTTCCAATCTTTCATAACTCTTCCTAATCTCCCAAAATCCTTCCCAATCTCTTCAAAGATTTTCCCAAACTTCAAATTTATCCCATTTTTCTCAACTAATCTCTTAAAATCCTTCTCGACCTCTCTTCTTCACTTGAAAATTTTCTCAACTTCTCAAAATTTTTGCAAATTCCTCAAAATCCTTACCAATCTTTCAAAATCTTTTCCAATCTTTCATAATCCTTTCCAATCTCTGAAAATCCTTCACGATCTCTCAAAATCCTTCTTAATCTCCCAAAATGTTTCTCAAACTTTCGAAATCCTCCCCAATCACTTAAACATCTTCTCAACTTCTCAAAATCTTTGCAAATTCCTCAAAATCCTTCCCAATCTTTCAAAATATTTTCCAATCTTTTATAATCCTTTTCAATCTCTTAAAATGCTTCGCGACTTTTCAAAATCCTTCCCAATTTTTCAAAATCTTTCCCAATCTCTCAAAATTCGTCCCAGGTAGATGCTAGAATTAAATTTGGAAAGCGTGCAGCTGTAGCGCGAGATCTCCTATATTGAATCTACTTGACGGGATAACTGCAAGAAAAATCATAAAATTTCCAAATCTGAGCTTTGTACTCATCCACGTCTATCAAAGAAATAATTAGGCAATCGAAACTGCCGACAGAAGTGAAGACATTACGTACAGTAAATTAAAAGTGTATAATAAGTGTCTTTAATTATCAATGAATATTAAATTCGTTTCCACACGACGAAATCATCAAAACTACAAATACAAAAAGTCAAAGCTTTTCAAATATTTACAATATTCTGACTTGTTTACTAGTGTGGATTCAAATTACGCTACGGTGGACTCAAATTACGCTACGGTGGACTCAAATTACGTATGGTGGGTTCAAATTACGCTACGTAAACACTGCTACTTTCTAGTTTTAAATTTTCACTTGTATCGGTTGTTCCTATTTTTTTCTCTATGATTTGACTGAAATATTTAGAATTCCGTCTTCAGATACTCTTCCATCGGTTGTAATGTGCACGATTGCGGAGCCCCAAGTCTCCCTTAATGAATTAGAAGGTTTTTTTTATTCGGTTCAATTTCCATCGTGAATGACGACCCTAAAATGTCAAACCTTGTCACTTTCTTCCGTCGTAGACGGCATGCTAGCCAGACCATATCAACCCCAAAGTTCAGCGGCGATATGTAAGGGGACTCCGGCGACAAATTACTTTTCTGTCTCCTCGCCGTGCCTCCTCGATACACAGGGTAACACAAGCCAGCTATCTAATGCAATCACCCTTACGTAAACCAATCTGGCTCCCTCTAAATCACTGATAAATATAAAGTAGTCTAGTTATGCCACTGTATCGCCGCCACTTACATAATAAAAGTGGTTTAAAGTCAATTGGATGGATCAACTTTATTTTACAACCATTCAATCTCTAAATTAGATGAGTCATTGTTATCGTCGAACTGAGACGACACTAGAACAAGCTGATTTGTGGTCCCTTGATTTCAGAATTTAGTGCCAAAATTCTGAAATCAGGAAAATGTTTTTGAAACGTTTGGGGCTCTAGTTAACTAGGTAACTAGAGTAGGCCCACTTTATGGACATAAGGTCAAAAAAATCGGGGCAGTGTCCCCCCAACGTGTTGGATTAAATTATAAAGATGACGCAATTTAGTTTTTTAGTACAAAACAAAGATTTTCTAATTGTCCTTATTATAACTTACCTAGAAAGAATATCTATTTTAATTTTTTTTTACAAATTCCTTCCACATCTTTTTCTCAAAATTTCTACTTTCTACTTGAACAGTATAATGTTTTTGGA